>CAUYQG010275782.1:0-11545 GCA_963574415.1 Tarsius wallacei | reverse complement strand
ACAGCCAGGCTCAGTGGCTCAGCCTGTAATCCTACCCCTTGGGAGGCTGAGGTGAGTGGATTACCTGAGCCCGTGGGTTCGAGACCTGCCTGGGCAACTTGGTGAGACCTCATCTCTACAACAAATCAAAAAAATTAGCCGAGTATAGTTCCAGCTACTTGGAAGGCTGAGGCAGAAGGATCACCAGAGCCCAGCAGGTCGAGGCTGCGGTGGCCGGGAGTGGTCACTGCACTCCAGTCTGGGTGACTGAGTGAGACTCCAACTCAAAAAAAAAAAAAAAAGAAAAAAAAAAAGAACTTCTGACAGAATAGTGAGACTCCAACTCAAAAAAAAAAAGAAAAAAAGTGGTATAAATCTTGCTACAAGCAGAATGTAGGATGTAGAATTCATCATAAAACTCCTGCAAAAAAAGATTATATACCATTTATCAGGACACACAAGAACTTATTGATTTTTTTATGTGTGTGGACACAAGAGAAAATGGATAAAGAAGTAAAAAGTGCAACTGATATTAAAAAGGAAGCAATTAGCGCTCCGATAGTGAATGCTGCCTAAAATAGAGTGTGCTTTTATTGATGGTACCGGTATGCAATATGGTATGGATTTGTGACATACGGAGGTTGGAACATTGCATGTTGATGTATGCCCTCCCCTCATATGGAGTAGTTTATGTTGGGTAAAAGCAGACAGATCACTAGAGACAGTTGTCTACATAGTCTTTTTATGGACTTGGTCAAAGAAGAATCTTGTATTTTCTCTCACTGTTAAAGAACTGGGTTGTGACCCATGAACCAGGTGCAGATTAGACCAAGAATTCTAAATTAAATGGATAATGAGGGAGTGGGCAGACATTATGCCCATTTATCTTAGGTTCAGTTTTGATGCTGAGGAACACATAAATGTAGGGTGACTAAGAATAACTTACCCAGCCTCTCTTGGTAAACACCAGGCCTGAACAGATTTTAGTACAGTAGGAAAAAAGTATTTGGGAAGAGATTTTCCAGCTCAAAAGTAGAGGAATAGTACTGGAGGGACTTGAAGGAAAACACAATATTTTTGACATGATTTACTTTAGGGTGTGGAAGAGGAATGAATACCTTTCATTTACTAAAAGCGTGCTTTCTATCTTCAAATACACTTCTGAACACTTTGTGTATATTTACTCACTTAGTACAGACAAAATTATGAGATTTTTATTTCTGTAGTTGAGGAAACAAATCGTAAAGGTTTAGTAACTTTCTCAAAGTCACATAGCAAGTGACTATTACCAGTGTTCAGCACTGACAGTCTGAGTACAGAACTCATTGTCTTAACCACAACCCAGTGTTATCTATTTTAATAAAATGGGAAGAGACAGGACCTCTTTGAAACAAGAATAGGGAATCCTATGTATAGAACAGGCTGGTATTAAAAAGGAAGCAATCTGAAATAAAGTTCACAATAAGAGAATTCATAAAAATGGCAGGTTTATCTTACTCATCTTTTGTTCCAAATACATATCAAATACTGTAATAAGAATTTTACAAATACTATTTCTAATTTTTATGTTAATTATGCAAGACAGGTATTGTGACTTATTTTGCACATGAGAAATTTTATAAGCAAAGATGTTAAATGGTTTGCTCAGGTCATATAGTCAAGAATAGGTTAATTGGGATTTAAGACCGGTTTCTTCAAGTTTTTAAAGCCCATGTTCTTGCATCAGTTGCCTCCTTAAAACTATATCTCAGGCCTAAAATAGTCGAATTGAAACCATGAAAAAAATCTAATCAGTGATGTGAGAACCAAATTTGAGACCCTTTTCCATGAGAACAAATGGCCAAAACTAAAATGAAATGATGAGGACCAATAGACATATTTGCCCTACATTTAAGTATCTAAGACAGTGCTAATGAAACAGAAACAATGAAGAGAGTGTGATGAAGAAAACTTCCTGAGATTTAAAAAAAACAATTTTGAAGAGATTAATTCGTCTTACATTCCAGGTAAAATTTATGAGATGAGAACTGTATCTACATTTTTTTTATTTTTAAGAGAAAAATAAATTTTACTAACATCTAAACAGAAAAAACATCTAGTGCGTTTCATACTTCTGACTAAAAACACTAAATCCAAAGACAGTGGAAAAATATCCACTTATAGAGTATTAATACTTAATATAGAGTATTAAGGGAAAAATTGTGACCCAAGGAATCTACCCAAGTTGGCAGTCATTTGTTAGGGCAATAGTAAAAATGTGAGTTAGCAGAGAATCATTATCACTGTTCCTTTCCTGGGGGAGAAAAAATTTGAAGATACATCAGTTGGAGATGTAGCACCATTTCCAGACATGAATCAAAGTTAAGAATTTAAGAATAGAAAATTTGTGATCTAAGAGGGAAGATGAAGAGAAGTTGGGTACGGGGTACAAAAAGGTATTAGATTATATTCAATAGTATAGCAGGGAGATTGTAATTAATAATTTATTATTTATTTCAAAATAGCTAGCAGAAGATCTGCAGTGTTTCCAAAAAAAAAAAAAACAAAAGAAAAATGTTTGGGGTGGTAGATATCTAAGTTATCCTGATTTGATCATTACATATTATATATAATTATCAAAATATCACATGTACCCTAAAAATATGTACAACTATTATGTATCAATAGAAAATAAATTTTTAAAAGAAAATTTATCATCTGAAAATCTTGTTGGATTAGTCTTGAAAACAGTTAAATATATAGAACTTTCTTAATTATTGTATATGCCCAAAATAATTCCTGAATTATATTTGGTATGTATACATGATAATGGGATAAAACAGAACCAGATTGTTTTCAAAGATTGAGCAAAGCTGGTTAGCTTGCAAAGGAGGGAAAAATCATATAACTTTTATTCTCATCCCTTTATAGTCAAAAGTTATGTTTTTATCCTAGAATTTGAAATAAGTAAAATAAGTAATATGTAAAATAGATTGTTGCACTATCTAAGTCAGGAGAGGTTAGAAAAAATCAAAATAAAAGGAAGAAAGTAATGAAATGAATTTAAGTAAGAGCAAATTCAGTCATGACAATACATATAAATGGTTTAAGCTTGCTATTTTTAAAAGCAGATTCTAAAATAGGTTTTTAAAATATCAAGCATCCTGCTTGCAAGATTCATACATCAAACAAAGTGACATAAATTTTAAAAATATAAATGTGCAAAAATATAGACAAAGTTTTAAAGAGAAACTTAGAGTTGTCTCATTTATGAATATATACTGACAACAAAAATAAAAATATGAACAAATTGAAATTAATCATTTGTTAAAAGAATAATCCATCTCAGCCAAATAGTTTTCCCCTCAAGAAGTCGAGAATAGATTAAAAGTTGGATATCAGTCAATATTAATGAGATAATGCTAACAAATGGAATAAAAAACATATAACTATATAAAAATAGCAAGGGAAAAAGCCATCATATTTTATTGGAAACAGGATAGTAATGATTTTTAAAAAACATTTTGGTGTTCATGTATGTGAAAATTATGCACCCTCTGAGGTGCTAAGAAAATGCAGATCCACTGACATATACATGATAAATTGTATATGACTTTAGTAGTTTTCTGTGGATCTCTTTGAGAAGGGAGGGTAATCCATGGATGGCCTATAGACACCTAACTTACAGGTTCTTCCTTTAAAAATCAGGACCCATAGGGAAATATCTCTTTTCACCATAACAGTTTAATATTCTAGAAGTTTTGGTAAATATAAAAGCATGAAACATAAATGATGATATGATAGCTTTTTTTCTTGATATATCTGTCTTTATCTGTTGCAGGCTAGGCACTATAGTAAGTGCTTTACTTACCTAATTCTCACAAGGCTCCTATAAAATCAGTATGGTGCGGAGAACTGAGACACAGAGGTAAAGGAACTTACCCAGGATCATACAGTTAATAATTGTGAATCCAGGTCCTGCTGATTCTACAGCTTGTATTCATGACAACTATGCCGTACTGGCTCCCTGTTATGCTGGTATACAGTGTGAGCAAGTATATGACCCTTAGTATGAGAACATGATTATTGATGGTTTGAATGCTAGTATTAGAAAACCTATGAGTCAACTGAAAGTGAACAAGATAACTCTACAAAAATCAACTATTATAGCTAGAAACAAGTAAAAATATTGGAGAAAAAATAGAGAAATTAAATAAATATTGCATAGAAACTACAAAAATCCTGAAAAATCTTAAAAGTAAATTTTCCAAAAGTACAGATTCATATGGAAAAAAAACCTTGTGAATTTTATTAGTAGATATTTCAGAAGGGTTGTACTTTATTGTATACCAGATGTTTACCAGTTACTTTTTATGTTTAACCCCAATTGTAATAGTCTCCTGTGGATGACTTCTTTAATTAACAAAATTAGACTAAAGTTAATGCAGAAAAATAAAAAAGGAAGATTAAAATATTTAAAACAAAAATGAATGGCGTATAGTTTTCTAGATGCTTCAAGAAGTTATAAAAATAATAGCAGTTGTTTTATGGAATTTATAATACAAGTTGAGTATTCCTAATCCGAAATCTGAAATGCCTGGACATTTAAAACTTTTTGAGTACCACTATATTCAAAGGGAGTGTTTATTGGAGCATTTCACATTTTTAAATTTTTGGATTAGGGATACTGAACCAGTAAGTAAAATGCACATATTACAAAATCCAAAGAAATCTGACATTAAAAACACTTGTCCCAAACATTTTGGTCTTGTCAAGCATTTTGAATAAAGGATATTCAATCTGTATATGTAGAAATAAAAGGTATGAATACTTGAAACAAGGTGATTTATAAAGAAAAGGAATTTATTTCTTACAGTTTTTAATTCTGAGAAGTCCAAGGTCAAGGGCCTACACCCAGTGAGAACCTTTTTGCTGTTGAGACTGAGTCCCAGTGCAGTGCAGGCGTCACATGATGAGGGGGCTGAGTGTGCTAGCTCAGGTTTCTATTTTGTTTTTATAAGACCACCAGTCCCATTCCTTTGATAATCCATTTAAATCCATTAATTTATGAGTAGGCTATTTCATTGATGAGGGCAGAGACCTCATGATCCAGTTACTTTTTAAAATACTGCTACATTGGGGATTATATTTCAACCTGAATTTTTGAGAGAGCAAACATTCACATGGCACAGAGTATGGGAGGAAGTAAGTATAGGTTTACATTTTAAAGTTTCTTAAAGTATATGTGCATTATTTGATGGTAGGCAATAAGTCAAAGATGTATATTATAAAACCTAAAGTCTTCACTGAACAACAACAAGAAAGAGGACAGCTAAAAAGCCAAAAATGATACAGTAGAATCACACACCAACAAATGAGAAAGACAACCAGAAAAAAGGAGGAAGAAACAATGAACAAATAGGACAAATCGAAAGCAAATAATAGAATGGTGTATTTAAGTTCAGTCATAAAAAGAATCATTAAACAGTAAATGGTCCAAACAGATCCATTGATAGGTAGAGGTTGTCATATTGTCAAATAAACAAGACTCAACTATATGTTGACTATAAGAGACTTTTAAATATAAAGAAATAAGTTCATATTTAAAGGATGGACAAGAAGATTATCATGCTAACACTAGTCAAAAGAAAACTGGAGTGATTATATTAATATCAGAGAAAGTATATTTTAGAAAAAGAATATTACTAGGGGTAAAAAGGAATATTTTATAATGGTAAAGGTAGTCAATATCAAGGAAACAGTAATCTTTTTTTTTGAGTTGGAGTCTCTCTCTGTCACTGCAGCCTCGACCTGCTGGGCTCCGGCGATCCTTCCACCTCAGCCTTCCAAGTAGCTGGAACTACAGGCGCGCGCTACCACGCCTGGCTAGTTTTTGATTTATTGTGGAGATGAGGTCTTGCCAAGTTGCCCAGGTGGGTCTCTAACCCGCGGGCTCAGGCAATCCACTCACCTCGGTCTCCCAAAGCGCTGGGATTACAGGCTAGCCACTGAGCCCGGCCGGAAGCAATAATCTTAAATGTGTATGAATCTAATAACAAAGCTTTAAAATACACAAAACAGCCAGGCATGGTGGCTCATGCCTGTAATCCCAGCACTTTGGGAGGCCAAGGCAGGAGGATTACTGGAGCCCAGGAGTTTGAGACCAGCGTGGGCAACGTAGAGAGACTTTGTCTCTCCAAAAAATAAAAAAATTAGTTGGGCATGGTGGCACACACCTGTAGTCCCAGCTACTTGGGAGGCTGAGGTGGGAGGCTCGCCTGAGCCCAGGAGGTCAAGGCTATGTTGAGCTGTGATCTTGCCACTTCACTCCAGCCTGGGTGACAGAGTGAGACCCACTCAAAAACAAAACAAAACACCACAGTAGAGAACAGCAAATCAAATGCAGATCCTTTTAAAAGAGCAACAGATTATCATATGTGTTGGGAGTCCCCATGGCCACCCTCAAACTGGGTAATTCACTAGAGGGACTCACAGAACTCAAAACCTGTTATATTCACACAGTTTATTATTGCAAAAGGCTACAAATTAAAATCAGCGAAGGGAAAAGGCACATTGGGCACAGACCGGAAGAAACCAGGTAAATTTTCGGGTATACCCTTGTAGAGTTGCCTGAGACTCAGTTCTACCAGCAACGATGGGTGACAGCATGTGCAAAGGATAACTAACCAGGGAAGCTCACCCATGTCTTGGTATCATAGTTTTGGGGGGTGTGTAGTCAGTCACATAGGCATGCACTGCCTGGGTGACTGACCTCAACTATTCAGGCTCCAGACCCCTAGAACAAAAACAGATGTTTACCATAAACCACATTGTTAACATAGCTCTGTGGTCAAACTGGTGGCCCAGGACTTAAGACATACAAAAACACTCTTATCAAGTACAACCTTCCAAGGATTGGTCCTAAAAATAGGCCTTTCTTGAGACTTGCCTCATTTTAGCAACCCTGTCCTGCTGAGTTGACTCTTCTGCGCAACCTCTAACCAGACTGATCAGGAAAAAAGCGAAGAAGACACAAATTACCAGTGTTAGGATTGTAAGAGGGGGATTGCTACAGATGCTAGTCTTTAAAAGGATAATAAGGTAGTATTATGAATCACTATGACAATAAATTTAACAGTAATTTATGTATGAAGTTACATGAAGGGAACACACTACCAAAAATAAATGGATAACATGAATATTTTATAACTTTTTAAAAAGTAGAATCTGTAGTTAAAAACTTTATGTTAAAGAAAACTAGTCCCAGGTGGCTTCGCTGGTAAATTTTGCCAAACATTTGATGAACAAATAATACCAATTTTACACAAACTCTTCAAGATTATACAATGAGAGAGGTTACTTCTCTGCTCCTTTTTGTGGGCAATATTACATTGCTACCAAAACCAGACAAAGATATTGCAAGAAAACTACATACCCAAATCCCTTTCAATATAAATGACAAACAATCTTCAACAAAGTGTTAGGAAGTCAGCCTTACAAAAAGGCTAATGACCTTTTTGTCCTTGACCAGGTGGAGTTTATGTTAGGAATACCTTGCCAGCTCAATGTTGGAAAACCATTCTGTCAAATCACCATATCAAAAGATTGAATAAGAAAATCATATGATCATCTCAACAAATGGAGAAAAAAGGACTTGGCAACATTTATCACCATTCCTGATAACTCTTAAACCAAGAATAGAAGGCAACTTCCTCAACCCAATAAAGGACATCTAAAAAATCTACAGCTGCTTTCATACTTAGTGGCACAAACTAAATGCTTTTACCTAAGCTTGAGCATTTGTCATTGTATGTATTCAAAAGTGTATTGTAGACCATGACCAATGCAATAGTGCATTTTTAAAGGTATAAAGGTTGTAAAGGAAGAAATAAAACAGTCTTTATTCACAGATGACATAATTGTCTATGTTAATATCCTAAGAAATCTATAAGAAGTGCTACTAGAGCCCCAGAT
The DNA here is from genome assembly GCA_963574415.1 of Tarsius wallacei. Lineage (NCBI taxonomy): Eukaryota > Metazoa > Chordata > Mammalia > Primates > Tarsiidae > Tarsius > Tarsius wallacei. Next base: position 3,613 of record CAUYQG010275782.1, on the reverse strand, counting down.
GCTGCTTTTTTTTTTTTTTTTTTTTTTTTTGGTGAGTCTCACTCTGTTGCCCAGGCTGGTCTGCAGTGATGTGCTCATGGCCACTGCAGCCTCCACCTGCTGAGCTTAGGCAATCCTTCTGCCTTAGTCTTCCAAGTAGCTAGAACTATAGGCACGTGCCACCACGCCCAACTTATTTTTTAATTTACTTTAGAGACAAGGTCTCACCAAGTTGCCTGGGCTGGTCTCGAATCCCCAGGCACAGGCACACATGCTTCTTAACTTACAGTGGGGTTATGTCTTGAGAAACCCATTGTAAATTGAAAGTTTTATAAGTTGAACATGTATTTAATACACATGACGTTATAGCTTAGTTACAGCTTACCTTTAATGTGCTCAGAACACTTACATTAGCCAGTTGGACAAAATCATCTAACACAAAACCTATTTTATAATAAAATGTCTACTATCTCTTGCAGTTTTTTGAATACTGTACTGAAAGTGAAAAACAGGGTGGTTGTGTGGGTACTTTAAATATGGTTTCTACTCAATGTATATTGCTTTCATACCATCCTAAAGACAAAAAATTATATGTCAGACCATCATAAGTTCAAACCATTGTTAAGTTGAACCATTGTAATTTGGAGACTGTATGTTTCAGGGATTTTTAACAGGATATATGGTTAATGTATAATAACCAGTTGTATTTCTATACCAGTAATAAATAATTTGAAATTAAAGTTTAAAAATAATTTGATAGGTACAAAAATGTATAGCATTCAAGGATAAATTTATCAAAGATGTTTAAGATTCGTACACTAAAAACCCCCACAGTGCTGAAAATAAAGACCTAAATAGTTATTCCTGTTCATGAATTGGAAGAATTAATGTTGTCAGTTGTGCATTCTCTGACAATTGATCTATTGATTTCATGAACTCCTAATAAAAATGCCAGCAGATTTTAAAAATTTTAAAATCCATTTATAAAATTTATTTGGGAATGTAAACAATGGACCTACAATACCCAAGACAATTCTGATAAAGAAGAATAAAGTTGAAGGGCTTACACTTTCTGATTCAAGACTCACTATAAAGCTGTAATAATCAATACACAGGTATCATTATAAAGATAGGCATATAATTCAGTGTAGCAGGATAGTGTCTAGAAGTAGACTCAAGTTTATATGGTCAAATAATTCTTAATGAAGTTGCCAAGGTAACTTAGGAAAAGGATAATCTTTTCAACAAATGGCTCTGGAACAATTGGATATTTATATACCTATAATAAACTTGGAACCATGTCACATTTAGAAATTAACTAGAAGTGGATCAAAGACCTATTTGTAGGAGCTAAAACTGTATAACTTATGGAAGAAACATAGGATAAAACCTTTGTAACCTTGGGTTAAGCAAAAGTTTTTCAGGCTACAATAACATTAACCATTAAAGAAAAAAAGTATGGAATGTGCTTTGTGAACATATAAAACATTGCTTATAAATGAAAAAATAAGCTGTAAGTTTGGAGAAAATATTTTTAAAGCACTATCTGATAAGTGTTAAAATTTAAGGAACTTTTAGAGCCCAGTGATGTGAAAGCAAACAGCTTAATAAAGATGGGCAAAAGATTTGAGCATTTAACCAAAGAAGATATATGGATGGTAAATAAGCACATGCAATAATTCTCTATGTCTTAGTAATTAAGCAAATGCAATTTAAAACAATACTGTGATGCCATCATACACCTATTAAAACAGGTAAAAAACAAACATTGACAATATCAAGTGCTGCCGAAGTTGTCAAGTAGCTGAAACTCGTAAAGGTTGCTGATGGAAATGCAAGGTAGTACAGCCACTGTGGAAGCTGTTCGGCTGTTATTTAAGAAATTAAGTATCTCCTTACTGTATAGTACAGCAGTTCCACTTGTGGATATTTATCTACAAGAAATGAAAACATATAACATCACAAAACTGGAAATAATTCAAATGTCTATTAATTGGTATATGGAGAAACAAAATGTAGCATATGTCTATATAATGGAGTACTGTTTAGCAAAAAAGGAATAAATATGATAAATGCAACAACATGGATGACTCTCAAAAGCTTTTTGATGAATGAAGGAAATCAGAAAGGCTAGATATGATGTGATTCTATTTATATGAAATACTCGACAAGGCAAAGCTATTGTCTATCAAAAGCAGATCAGTGTTTGAGTGGGTCCAGGGCATGGAGAGGAAGTTGACTTTGGAAAAGAATATACTAAGTGATAGAAATGTTTTAACATCATGATAATGGTGGTGTTCACATGACTGTATACATTTACCAAAATTTATTAATTATACACTTAAAATTGGTGAAATTAATTACAAGTTATATTTTAATAAAGCTGATTTTAAAAGCAGACAAAGGCAAAAAAATCTAAATAATGTAAAGAGGTAAAAGATGAGCAAAGAGATAATGGGAACATGATCAAATGTATTTGGTACATTTCAAAATTCAATCATAATCTGTAAAACTGTTCAATCTCACAAAGTGGAGTTTTCTTTTACTATAGTACCAAAAAATCTAGAAATAATAGCAAACGTTTATAATTTATAAAGTACTTGGAAATTTATTCCATAAAGCTGTTAAAGGTTAAAAAAAAAGTCAAAGCCACAAACCAGGCTATTTAAAAAGTAATGAAAATATAAATATAATGCTTTGAAATGCTACTGTACTTACTGCGGTATTTTAAAAGCAAATAAAGAAAAAAGTAATATATTATTTTAAAACTTAGTATCTGGTTAGCTTGCTTAAGGTTTCATGCTTAGTATTTCCTTTGAGACTACAAGTCTTTTTTCTATTTCTAATTCTTGATTATCTCTTTTTCTAATTATTTCCTTCAGGAGTGTCCTCACAGTTTGTGTATATTGGTACTACATTTTGCTACTCACTGAAAAAATAGAATAAACTTCCATATGCCCTACTTTAACATAGTGAAATTTAAGGCTATTGAGGTATGACTAAAGTCATAGAAAGAAAACAAAAAGAAGTTTCTGAAAAGATTAGCAATGTTTTTATTTGTATGAGGCAACCAGAGTTCAGCTTTGAGTCCTTTTTTTTTTTTTTGTCTTTTTTGCTATTAGTATTTTTTAAAAACTTTTAAATGAAGAAATATTACTTCCAAAACAGAACAGGTGAAAACAAACTTAATTTTTTAAAAGAGAAAGGATATTCTACTATATTTGATTAGTGAAGATTTTATAGAGAATATGGCATCATATTTTACCCTTGAAGAATAGATTGAATTTGGAAAGTATTTTCGGTGGACAATTGTATGTTAGTATGTATTGGTAAGCACATCCATTTCTGGCAGAATTCTTCTGTTTGGTGTTGTAGCAGTTTGGTTTTAGTTCATTCTGTTTCTCAACTTATCTGTGAAGCTTTTATTTCCGTCACTCAAAATTTTATTTTTAAAATCTGCATTTTTTTTCCATCTAATCGGCCTCTGGGTTTTTTAAATTAATGTTAACCATTCATACTTGTTTTAAATTCTTCTATTTATAACAGTCATTTTTTTGGTTTTAATTTTTCTGTTTGTGTTGTAATTTTTTTTTTTTTTTTTTTTTTTTTTTTTTTTGAGTTGGAGTCTCACTCC
>CAUYQG010275776.1:0-24538 GCA_963574415.1 Tarsius wallacei | reverse complement strand
AAAAAAAAAGTTTCCTACATTTTCTTCTAGAATTTCTAGTTTGTGGTTTTACATTTAGGACTTCGATCCATTTAGTTGATTCTTTTATATGGTGATAGGTAGGCATCCAGTTTCATTCTTCTGCAGGTGGTCAGTCAGTTTTCCTAGCACCATTTGCTAAATATGGTCTCCTTTCCCCAGTGGTTGTTATTGGTAGCTTTGTTGAAGATGAGTTGGTTGAGAGATTGAGTTTTTGCTTCTGGAATAAGAATTTATTCTTCTTTTTTTAATATCAATATTTTTAGTTTGATATTGTGGGGTATAGTTAAGGGTTAGGTATACAAATATGCTTCATTCAGGCACTCTTGTTGATAAGGGGAATTTATTATTCTTAACAGCCAATTACAGGAAATCACCAATGGTCCATCAACAGTGAAATGGATAAATTTGGTATATTTATTACTTTGAACACTATAAAGTTGTGAAAATGAATGAACTTCAGCTATATGTAGCAATGTGATTTAATATTAAATCATAATATTGAACTAAAAAAGATAAAAATAAGTTAGCATGATTCATTTATATAAAGTTCAAAATCAGGCAAAACCAAGCAAGGTATATATGTGTTAAAGTTATAAAAATTGGCAAGGAAATTATTATTACAAAGTTAGAAGAGTGGTTATTTCAAGAAGTTTGCTGCAGGTGGGGGAGGGAGTAGAGAAAGTATGCATAATTGGATATTCTAATTCTTGAACTGGATACTTTTTAATTTGCTTTAAGTTATTCTTTAAATTGTGCATATGTATGGTACTCTTTTATATGTTATATACAGTTCACACTAAAAAAGTTTGAGAAAAAAAGTTATGACATGTTTAAAGATAGCCACCACCATGAATGGATAAAGAAAAAAAATATATATCTATATTGGATTTTATTTATCCATTTATCGATAGGCACTTCAGGTGATTGTACATCTTGGCTATTGTGAATAATGCTGTGATGAACATGAGAGTGCAGACATCTCTTCAACATACCAATTTCATTTCCTAATAGTGGAATTATACTATATACACCCAATAGTGGAATTGCTGGATTATATGGTAGTTTTCTTTTTAACCTTTTGAGGGTTAAATTAACTAAAACTAAATCATTGAGTAACTTTACGTTCACAAGTAATATTTAAAAGAGTAACTAGAAACTTGATGTGCAACTAGAAAATATATATAATAAAAAAGAACAAGAGCTGCCAAAAGCACAGGCAACAAAATTTAAAATACACAAATGAGATTACATCAAACTAAAGAGTTTCTGCACAGCATAAGAAACAACCAAAGAGTGAAGAGACAACCTACAGAACAGGAGAATACATTTGTAAACCATACATCTGATAAGGGGTCAATCACCAAAATATTTAAGAAATTCAAACAAGTCAATAGCAAGAAAACAAAGAACTCGAGTTAAAAAATGGGCAAAGGACCTGAATAGACACTTCTCAAAAGAAGACATACAAATGGCCAACAGGTATATGAAAAGGTGCTCAAAATCACTAATCAGCAGAGAAATGCAAATTAAAACCACAATTAGATATTACCACACACCTGGTAGAATAGCCATTATCAAAAAGGTGAAAGATAAGTGTTGGCTCAGACGTGAAAAAAAGGAACCCTTGTACATTGTTGGTGGGAATGTAAATGAGTACAACCATTATTGAAAACAATATGGAGATCCCTCAAAAGGTTAAAAAGAAAACTACCATATAATCCAGCAATTCCACTATTGAGTGTATATAGTATAATTCCACTATTGGGAAATGAAATTGGTATGCTGAAGAGATATCGGCACTCTCATGTTCATCACAGCATTATTCACAATAGCCAAGATGTACAATCACCCAAAGTGCCTACTGATAAATGGATAAATAAAATGCAATATATATATATTTCTTTATCCATTCATATATATATGATGAAATACTATTTAGCCTTTAAAAAGAAGGAAATTCTGTCATTTGCAACAACATGAATGAATCTGAAGGATGTTATGTTAAATGAAATAAGCCAAGCACAGAAAGACAAACACTACACGATCTCACTTAAATGTGAGATCTAAAAAAGTGGAACTCATAGAAGTAGGAAGTAGAATGGTGGTTACCAGGGGTAGGGGTTTGTTGACCGAAAGCTACAGAATTCTAGTTAGACAGGAGGAATACATTCATTCAAGTAACCTATTGTACAACACGGTGACTATAGTTGATAATAATGTATTGCACAGTTGAAAATCACTAAGAGAGTACATTCTAAGTGTTCTTGCCACAAAAAAAAAAAAGTGAGGTAAAGTATATGTTAAATCACTTGATTTAGCCATTCCATAAATATACATATTTCAAAACATTATGTTGTATGCTATAAATAAATATATATTTATTTGTCAATTAAAATAATTGTTTTGAGTCAGGATCTCACTCTGTTGCCCAGGGTGGAGTGCAGTGGCACAATCACAGTTCACCACAGCCTCAACCTCCTGGGCTCAGGCAATCCACCTACCTCAGTCTCCCAAGTAGCTGGGACTACAGGTGTATGCCTCCATGCCCAGCTAATTTTGGGGTTTTTGTTTGTTTGTTTTGTTTTTTTGTAGAGATGAGGTCTTGCTATGTTGTTCAGGCTGAATTTTTTTTTTTTTTTAAGAGCCAGGTGCGGTGGCTTATGCCTGTAACCCCAGCACTTTGGGAGGCCAAGGCAGGAACGCCACTTGGACCCAGGAATTTGAGACTAGCCTGGGTAACATAACGAGACTGAGCTCCTACAATAGGCCCAACAGACCAAATCAAAATGGAGACATTCATGCTGATGTTCCATATCACCAAGCCAAAATTAAGTTGTTTATCCAAACTTCCAGGAAATCAAGAGAGTGAGAGATGATGGACAAATCCTAAACAAGCCAGTTTTAGCTGGCAGGATGAGTCCCCTCTGCTTTAACTTTTACAAAGAAAGTACTTTGAAACAACCAATCTGTTTTTTGTTTTCTATTTCTGCTTTCCTCAGTCATTTTCTGCTTATAAAACCAACCAGTCAGCTCAACACAATGGAACACTCATTCTATTTTGTAGAATGAGCTGTTGCCTGACTCTAGAATTGCAAATAAAAGCCAGTTAAGATCTTTAAGCTTCATTTGTTGTAGTTTGGGCTTTTGACAGGGGTTAGCCACTTGCGTATTCTCTGATATATCTTATTGTGCACAACATGTAGACCTGCACACAATTCTCCTTTATTTGTTTGTTTTCTGTTTTTTAGGGTTTTTTGGTTATTTGTTATGTTGTTTGTTTGGTTTTTTTTTAGTCAAGATCTCAGTCTGTAGCCCAGGCTGGAGTGCAGTGGCACTATCACGGCTTACCCCAGCCTTGAACTTCTGGGTTCAGGTGATCCTTCCACCTCAACCTCCCAAGTAGCTGGGACTACAGGCATGCGCCACTATGCCTGGCTAATTTTTTTTATTTTTTGTAGAGATGAAGCCTCACTATGTTGTCTAGGCTGGTCTTGAACTCCTGGGCTCAAGCAATTCTCCTGCCTAGGCCTCCCAAAGTGCTGGGATTACAGGTCTGAGTCACCATGCCTAGCCCATTTGTTTACTAAATATAGCATGCTGACAACTTTTTCTTCATGCCAAAACAATGTATATCCATTGTTGGAAAAAGAAAAAAAAAAAAAAGGCCAGGAGCAGTGGCTGATGCCTGTAACCCCAGCACTTTGGGAGGCCAATGTGAGAGGACTGCCTGAGCCCAGGAGATTGAACCTAGCCTGGGCAACATAGCGAGACCTCATCATTATGATAAATAAAAAAAATTAGCCAGGCGTGGTGGTGGGCGCCTGTAGTCCCAGCTACTTGGATGGCTGAGGCAGAAGGATCACCTGAGCCCAACAGACAGAGGCTGTGATAGCTGTGATGTGCCAGTGGACTCCAACCTGGGCAACAGAGTAAGACTCTGATTTTTAAAAAAAAAGTAATTTGGGTAAACAAAAAAGGAAATAATATTAAAATTACACAAAATTCTCCAAACCTGACATAAGTTACCTTTTTGTATATTTCCTCTCTGAGTAACCAGGGAAGAGGCCTATAGTGCTTACTTATCTTTCTAAAGGACCAACAATGAGCAGGGACCCTACCCATATTAGTCAGGGTTTAATCAAGAAAACAGAAACCACCCTAGGTTTTTTCAACCAAATAAAGAAGACACTTCATAAGGAAATTGGTGGCACAGAGAATGGAAAAGCTGAGAAGGCAAACAGGATGGTGAGGCAACTGAGACGTCAGCAACAGCCAGAAGTAACTGCCATCCTAGAAATGAAGGGACCACAGAAGAAGGTCATTTTTTCAGAGCACAGAAGTTGTGGCCAACCAGAAGGAGCCAGAACCAAGAAGAAGGAATTTCCCTATGGGAGTTGAAACTGTAGAGGAGGGTCTGAAAAATAGATTTGGGTGAAGACAGAGACAGAGGAAAAGCAGGCACAATCAAGGACCTCACAGAAAACAGATATAGGAGGAAACATCCCAACCTTTCCCCCTCCAACCCCTCAATCACTCACTAGAGTCTTTTCTTGGCCAAAATTACCCAGAGGCCTTCAGTAAAGGGCAAAGGAGCTAGGAAATGATGGGAGGTGGCAGTGGGGAGTGAGCTCAAACAGGCAACTGGCCACAATTGTCTAAAAACAGCTAATCAACTGACTAAGCCACACAACATCACCTATGTAGTACTCTTGCCAAACATGTGTAAGTCAAATCTAATCATGAGGACACAATTAGGCAAATCCAAAAGACACTATACAAACCTACTGGGCTAGACTCTCCAAAGTATCAAAAATTAAAATAAAAAAAATTTTCTAAAATAAAAATTAAAAAAAAAAAAAAAGCCAAGGAACTTATCTAAATTAAAGAATACTAGAAAAACATGACAACTAATTTGATGTGTGATTATAGATTGAATATTGAATCAAAAATAATGATATATAAAGGGCATTATGGGGCAGTTGTTGAAACTGAATATGGTTAGTACACTAGATTATAGTTGCATATAAATGTTAAGTTTCTTGAGTATGATAATTTGTTTGTGGTTATGTTAGATGATGCCCTTGTTCTCAGGAGATATATGCTAAAGCAATTAAAGGTAAAATGTCATGATGTCCCCAACCAATTCCATACATGTATGCATAAAGAATGTGTGATCAAACAAATGTGACAAATGTTAAAATTGGTGAATCTAAGTGAAGAGTCTATAGGCAGTCACTGTACTATTCTTGAAATTATCCTGAAAGCTTAACATTTTTCAAAACAAAAACTTGAGAAAAAAATAAGATGGCATCTAACCTTTGACCACAACATGAGGTGAAAATTCCAGTTCTTAGGAATTTGAACCTTAAAATGCAAAAAAACAACTTGCTAGTTAGCAGTAAAGTTGAAGGTGACAGAAAAAACATGTGTGGAGTTAGGCAATAATAAACTAAAATTATATGCAAAGCAAAATTATGAGGTGGAAGAAAAGATATGGCAAATTGTTTGCAAAAATAGCCACCAAGAATGCGTCCCATCTCTGTAAGCACATGTCACTTTTCCCATCAAGAAGTGAAGTCTATTTCTCCTTCCCACGTTCTGAACTGGCCCCGTGACTTGCTTTGACCAACAGAATACAGTAGAAGTGACATGATGCCAGTTCTTGACCAGTAAGGGTCCTGATATCTTTCAATTTCCCTGTCTTGGAACCCTGAGTCACTCTGTAAAGACCAACTGTCCTGCTGGAAAGGTTGTCCTGTCCAGTCCCTTGCTGTTCTAGGCACACATGTGATTGAAGCCACCCAGATTCTCCAGCCCCAGCAAGTGGGCCCAGGGAGTGCCACATGGAGCAGAGACAAGTTCTTCTTACCAATCCCTTCCCAAATTACAGCATCATGAGCCAACAAATAAGTAGTAGATGTTATTTTAAGTCAATAAATTTGGGGTAGATCTGTTATATAGTCACCAACTTACAATGGTTGGCCATATACAACTTGATAGCCATACGCAGAAGAATAAAATTAGACCCATACCTCTCATCTAAAAATTAACCCAAGATGAATTAAATACCTAAATGTTAGGATCTGAAACTATAAAGTACTAAGAAAAAAAGGGCTAGGTGTGGTGGCTCACACCTGTAATCCCAGTACTCTGAGAGGCCGAGGCGGGAGGATTGCTTGAGCCCAGGAGTTTGAGACCAGCCTGGGCAATATAGCAAGACTTCATCTCTACAAAAAAAAATTAAAAAAAAATAAGCCAGCTGGGCTTGGTGGCTCAGCCTGTAATCTCGTGCTTTGGGAGGCTGAGGTGAGTGGATTGCCTGAGCCCACGGGTTCGAGACCCGCCTGGGCAACTTGGCGAGAACTCATCTCTACAAAAAATCTAAAAAATTAGCCGGGCGTGGTAGCGCGTGCCTGTAGTTCCAGTTACTTGTAAGGCTGAGGCAGAAAGATCGCTGGAGCCCAGCAGGTCAAGGCTGCAGTGGCCGGGAGCGGCCACTGCACTCCAGTCTGGGTGACAGAGTGAGACTCCAACTCAAAATAAATAAAAAAATAAATAAGCCAAGAGTGGTGGTGCGCATCTATACTCTCAGCTACTCAGAAGGCTGAGGTGAGAGGATTGCCTAAGCCCAGAAGGTTGAGGCTGCAGTAAGCCGTGATCATGCCATTGCACTACAGCTTGGGTGACAGAGTGAGACCCCAAATCAAAAAAGAAAAAAAAAAATCTTAGAAGAAAACCAAGGAAAACCTCTTCTGGACATTGGCCTAGGCAAATAATATATGATGAGGTCCTCAAAAGCAAATGCAACGAAAACAAAAATAAACAAGTGGAACTTAGTTAAGTTAAAAAAAAACCTTCTGCACAAGCAAAAGAAACAATCAACAGAGTAAGCGGACAACTTGCAGAATGGGAAAAACTATTTGCAGACTATGCATCTGACAAAAGGCTAATATGCACAATATACAGGGGACTCAAACAACTCAACCAGAAAAAAGCAAATAATCCCATTAAAAAGTGAGTAAATAATAGCAACAGACATTTTTCAAAAGCCATACAAATGGCCAACATATGAAAAAATATTCAACATTAACAATCAGAGAAATGCTAATTAAAACCACAATGAGATACCATCTTATACCAGTCAGAATGAATATTATTAAAAAGTCCAAAATCTGGCCGGGCGTGGTGGCTCAAGTCTGTAATCCCAGCACTTTGGGAGGCCGAGGCGAGAGGATTGCCTGAGCCCGTGGGTTCCCAACCGGCCTGGGCAACATGGTGAGATCTCGCCTCTACAATAAATAAATTTTTAAAAAACTTAGCTGGGAGTGGTAGCAAATGCCTATAGTTCCAGCTACTTGGAACGCTGAGGCAGAAGGATCGCCGGAGCCCAGCAGATCGACGCTAGGGTGGCCATGAGTGTGCCAACTGCACTCCACCCTGGGCGACAGAGTGACACTCCAACTCAAAAAATAAATAAAATGTAAGGCCGGGCTCGGTGGCTCAGCCTGTAATCCCAGCACTTTGGGAGGCCAAAGTGAGTGGATTGCCTGAGGCTGTGGGTTTGAGACCAGCCCAGGCAACTTGGTAAAACCTCATCTCTACAATAAATAAATAAATAAATAAATAAAATAAATCTGCACGTGTATCCCCTAAGTATATAAGTTAAAATTTAAAAAAATAAAAGTTGTAAATTTTTAAAATTATAAATGTTATTAACTTTGCAGTATTATAAATAACAGTGAAATAAATATTCTCATAGCTAAATTTTTGTGCATATCATGATTGTCTCCTGAAAATCAATTCCTGGAAGTGTAACTTTTGGGTTAAAAGTTACATGGGCTATTATGAGTTTTGTTATATACAGTAAAATTGACCTCTTGAAACATGATATAAAAATGGCTATTTTCTTCATCCATTGTAGTAGGTGGTATTTTTCTTAGTATCTCTGCCAAGCTAATCACACATACACAAAAATGTATCTCATTTTACTTTTTATTTCTTTATAAAATGAGTTGTCTGCCATGCAGATTTTTTTCAATATTTTACTAGATTCAGTTTATTATCATTTTATTTAGTAATCCTACATTTATATTCTGAAATTGGTTCTTCTGGCACTACTCTATTTGCTCAGGTTTATCAGGTTTTATTCTAGTTTCATAAAATAATTCGAAAATATAGAGATTTGAAGCTGGACAAACTGGGGTTTGAGTCTGAGTTTCACAATTAGATGTGTGTCCTTGGGCAAGTTAATCTTCCTACTCCTGAAGAGGGATAACCCAATGGAAAGTGGGCCAACTGAATCTCCACAGAACCTGGAAAGGCTTGACCCTTGGAAGTTCAAGTTATTGCAAAAGGTGAGACATGAAGCTAAAATCAAGGAATGGGACCACCAAATCCCTTCCTATCCCATGCATACAGGACAAAACACTTCCCTGCTACAAGAGAAAGAGATAGGAGACTTATTCTTTGAAGAAATGAAATACTCTGGTGTGAGGAAACCAGGTATGGTAAAAGGAATGGTACTAGAAATAAGGAGATTATGTGAAACTACGCACGGAATCCTTCCCCAACCTGCTCCCAGATTTGCAAGCAGCTCACAGTACCAAATCAGGAGACAAGGCAATTCTTTTCTTCAGAACTAAACCACTTCAGAGAAAAGGTTTCCTTGTTCTAACTAATATTTGCAGGTATACCAATGACAGGCTCCATTTGGCTCCCAGTTTCCCTTTGTGAAGCCCATGTGTCCACAAACCCCGCCACGTACTCAGACCTTCCATTCAGCATTTTAATGCTTCACACTTGTAAGAAGAGATAACCAAGGGGCACAAGACATTTGCAGAAAACTTCTAAAGTAAGAGAGAACAAAACAACAAACAGAAACAGAAAAAAAAAAAGTATTTCATTTTTTATTATGGCATTTTATAACTTTCTTATAACTTTTATATATTATCTATAACTATATAACATATACAAATTCATTATAACTTTACTATATATTATTATAAAACAAAAAGAAAAGAATAAACTGAAATAATTCAGGGGGAGGAGAGACACAAAATAAACCCTTTAAAATACTGTCTTGACAGGAAAACACCTCTCCCCTCTCCTGATGTTTCTTTGATGAGGAGGAGCTTAATCAGTGCATCATTCTCGATCTCGAGGGCGATAGGATATCTCATTGGTAAATATGGAAATTCTAAAATACAATGGGAATGCTTGACTTGGCTCCTGTATTCTTCTCTTCTTGGGAGTCAGCCTGCCTACAGAGAGCCTGAGTTCTCAATTACTCTCCTCCAAGCTTTTAGATGGACAGAGAGGACTGGGGAGGCTCAGTTTAGGAATGTGTTTTGATTACTGTTGCTGATTAGCAAGTTAACCCAAACTGAAAGGATGAAAACAATCATTTTATTTTCCTCACAGATTCTGTGGGTCAGGAATTCGTACAGAACACAGCAAACACTTCTCTGTTCTGTGACATCTGGGGTCTCAGCTTCAAAGGCTCAACAGCTAGAAGGAAGACTCTACTGCCAGAGGCTGGATTTATGTGGAGGCATTACTCCCACGTCTGGCATCTGATGCCGGTTGTCTGCTGATATCTTGATTGTAGAACCCATATATGGCCTCTCCCAATGGCCTGGGCTCAGACTTCTGACCTTGAAGCTCAGGATGCAAAAACAAGTGTTCAACAAACAGGCCAAAAAGCTTCAGCTTCTTTTCTGATCTGTCCTCAGAATTTACACATTATTTCTCTCACATTCTGGTAACCACATTCTGGTTACAAGTGAATTACATACCCACCCAGGTTCAGGGCAAGGGAAGGACATAAACCCCACCCTTCAAGGAATGGAGTGTCAAAAATATTTGTGAATGTGTTTTAAAACCACTTCAGGGTATAATTCTAAAGATCCTAATATCTGATGCAAGGAACAAGAATGTTAAGAAATAGATAAGAAGTAAAATTGAAGAGCTATCAGGCTTACCCCCAATTGTACTGTCAAGCAACCATGAACTCCAAAAAAAGAAAACTCAGCTGTCTCCCATAGCAAAAAGACAAAGGAAAGAGAAAGGCGGATGGAGAAAGCAAATCTCCCAGTGCCCCTACCTCCAAAAAACTCAGCTGTCTCCCATAGCAAAAAGATAAAGGAAAGAGAAAGGCGGATGGAGAAAGCAAATCTCCCAGTGCCCACCTCCATTCTTATAATACTGCCTTCTCAGCCCCAGCAAGCCCTTGGCAGAGTAAGTCCCACAATCAGTTCCAACCCCAGTTTCTTTCAGGACATTGACAAAATCAAGACTCTCTTTCCCTGATATGGACCTAAGTTTAAGGGAACAAAGGGACATACACATATCCTCCCCTTTATTATCAAGCTAAATCAGAACTACAAGATATTCAAACAATATCCACACACAAGTTTGAATTCTCTGCTGCTGAGGGGAATTTTCGTTTCAAAACTTTGAGTATCATTTTTTCTTTTTAATGTTTTTTTTAAAAAAATTAGGGTTGTGGGATACATGTGAGGATTTGCTACATAAGTAAACTGCATGAAGTTGAAGTTTGGGTTTCTAGTGAGACCTCTCTCACCCTGGTAGTGGACATGGTACCCAATGGGTGGTTGTGTGCCACTTATCTCCCCTCCCCACCTCCTTTAGCAGGGCCCAGCATTTGTTGTTCCCACCTTTGTGCTCACATGCCCAATGTTTAGGTCCTACTTACGAGTGAGAACATGCAGTATTCTGTTTTTTGTTTCTGTGATAATTCACTTGGAATGATGGTCTCTGGCTGCATCCAGGTTGCTGCAAAGGACATGATTTTGTTCTTCTTTATGGCTGTCTAGTATTCCATCGTGTTTATGTGCCACATTTTCTTTATCCAATCTGCATTTGATGGGCATCTGGATTGGTTCCATGTTTTTGCTACTGTGAATAGTGCTGCAATAAACATGCATGTGCAGTGCAGAGGTGTCTTTTTGGTAGAGTGATTTATGTCCCTCTGGGAATATTCCTAGAAGTAGGATTGCCAGGTCAGTAGCTCAATTTTTACTTCTTTGAGAAAATGTCATACTGCTTTCCACAAAGATTGAACCAGCTTCCCACCAACAGTGTGGAAGCATTCCCTTTTCTCTACAATCTCACCAACACTTTTTGGTTTTTGGCTTTTTAATAGCCATCCTGACTGGTATGAGGTGGTATCTCATTGTAGTTTTGAATTGCATTATCTGACGATTAGTGGCGCTGAACATTTTTTCATATGTTTGTTGGCTGCTTGTATGATTTCCTTTGAGAAGTATCTGTTCATGTCCTTTGCCCACTTTTTGATGGTTTTTTTTTTCCTCCTGTCAATTTGTTTGAGTTCCTTACATATCCTGGATATTAGGCCTTTGTCAAATGCATAGCTTGCAAATATTTTTTCCCATTCTGTGGGTTGCCTTTGTCCTCTTGAGGGTTTTGCTTTGTTTTTGTTTTTGTTTCTGTGAAAGAACTTTTCAGTTTGATAATTTCCCACCTGTCAATTTTAGATTTTGCTACTTTTGCTTTTAAGAACTTGGCCATGAATTCATTGCCTATGCCAATCAATGTCCAGGAGGGTGTTCTCTAAGTTTTCTACTAAGACTCTTAGTGTGAAGTTTCACATTTGAGTCCTTGATCCATTCTGAGTTAATTTTTGTATATGGGTCCAGTTTCATTATTCTGCATGTGGTCAGCCATCTTTCCCAGCACCATTTGCTAAATATGGCTTCCTTTCCTCAATGATTGTTTCCGTAGGTTATGTTGAAGATGACTTGGTTAAAGGTCTATAGTTTTATTTCTGATTTCTCTGTCCTGTTCCATTGGTCTATGTGTCTAATTTTGTACTGGTATCAGGTTGTCTTGGTTACTGTAGCCTTGTAGTAAAGTTTGAAGTCTAGAAATGTGATGCCTTCACCCTTTTTGCTGAGAATTTCTTTAGCTATTTGGGCTATTTTTTGCTTCCATGTGAATTTCTATATTGTCTTTTCTAGGTCTGTACAAATGATGCTGAAAATTTTATAGGGATTGTGTTGAATCTATAGATTGCCTTGAATAGAATGGACATCTTTTTTTTAAAACATATTTTTTATTTTAAAATTGTGAGGTACAGTTAAGGGTTAGGTATACAAATATGCATCGTTCAGGCACCCTTGTTGATAAGGGGTGTCCTCCCATCCCCAGACAGATAGTGGCTACTCTTAATCCCACCTCCCTTCTCCTCCCTGCCCCCCCTCATAGTTTCCCGCCGCTGTCAATCCTTTTCTTATAGTATTACAATAGATGTTCAAGGTCCACTTATGAGTGAGAACATGTGAAACTCAGATCTTTGTTTCTGTGAGAGATCACTCAGTATTATAAACTCTAGTTCCATCCAGGTTGCTGCAAAAGAATGGACATCTTGATATTGATTCTTCCAATCCATAAGCATAGACTGTTCTTCTATTTGTATTTGTCATCCTTGATTTCTTTCAGCAGTGTTTTGTAGCTCTTGTTGTAAAGGTCTTTTACCTCTTTGGTTAGATAGATACCAAATTATTTTTTTTTCTTTGTGGTTGATGGGAATAGGATTGTGTTTTTTATCTGTTTCTCATTTGGTTCTCAGCCTGATTGTTGTTGGCATATAGATATGCAAACTTACTTGCATTTATTCTAATTCTCTCTGTAGATAGATAGATAGATAGATAGATAGATGATGTCTATTAGTTTCAATTGGTCAAGTGTTAAGGTTCTGAATTTCCTTGTTAGTTTTTTGCCTTGATGGTCTAAGGCTGCAGCAGGGTATTAAAGTCTCTGACTATAATTGTATGGCTGTCAATTCCTCCCATAGTTTAATTAGCCATTTTTTATAAATCTGGATGCTCCCATGTTGGGTGTGTATATATTCCAGAAAGATATTTCTTGCTGGTGAATTGAACCTTTTATCATTATGTAGTATCCTTTGGCGTCCTTTTTAACTTTTGTTGGTTTAAAGTCTGTTTGTCTGCTATAAGAACAGCTACTCTTGCTCTTTTTTGTTTTCTGTTTACCTGAACGATCTTTCTCCAGCCCTTTACCTTGAACTTGTGGGTATCATTTTCAGTGAGATAGGTTTCCTGAAAGCAGAAGAAGGATGGATCATGGTTCTTTATTCAATTTGCCACTCTATGCCTCTTGAGTGGCATGTTCAGTCTGTTCATGTTTAAGTTAATTATTGATATGTGAGAGTTTGTTCCTGTCATCTTGCTATTAAGAGGCTGCTCTGCTTTTTAGGTTTTGCAGTTGATTTTTATGGTCTGTAAACACTGTGCTTGCCTATGCTTTTGTGATGGATAGAACCATTCTTTCATATCTGTGCTTAGAACTTTCTTAAGGACTAGTCTGGAAGTAGCATATTCTCTTAGGGATTGGATGTCTGGGAAGATTTTAATTATCCTTCATTAATGAAGCTTAGCTTTTCAGGGTAGGAAATTCTTGGCTGGAATTGCTTTTCTTTAAGAATGTTAAAGATAGCCAGGCTCGGTGGCTCAGCCTGTAATCCCGCGCTTTGGGAGGCTGAGGTGAGTGGATTGCCTGAGCCCGCGGGTTCGAGACCCGCCTGGGCAACTTGGTGAGACCTCATCTCTACAATAAATCAAAAAATCAGCCGGGAATTACAGGTAGCGCGTGCCTGTAATTCCGGCTACTTGGAAGGCTGAGGCGGAAGGATCACCGGAGTCCAGCGGGTCGAGGCTGCGGTGGCCGGGAGCGGCCACTGCACTCCAGTCTGGGCGACAGAGTGAGACTCCAACTCAAAAAAAAAAAAAGAATGTTAAAGATGGGAACCCAGCTCCTTCTGGCACATAGGGTTTCTGCTGAGAAGTCTGCTGCAATTCTGAGGGTCTTCCTTGGTAGTTGGTCTGTCTCCTCTCTCTAGCTACCCTTAGAATCTTTTGTTTCATGCTTACCTTGGTGAGATAAATTACGTACCTTGGGGATGGACTTCTCATCTAGTAACTCACAGGAGTTCTCTAAATCTCTTGTGTCTGCACGGTTGCCTCTAGCAAGATAGGATAAATTTTCTTTTCTTTTTTTTTGGAAAATTTTCTTGGATGGTATCTTGGAAGGCTTGTTCCAGGGTGTTCTCCTTCTCTCTTAGGGATGCCAACCTTAGATTTGGTCTTTTTACATAATCCCAAACCTCTCTTCCTAGGTCTTTTTTTTGTTGAGCTGGGGTAGTGCAATAGTTTGATCCTCAGACTCTGAGATTCTTTTCTCTGCCTGGTCAATCCTGCTGTTGAGGCACACCATTGTGTTTTTGAAATTCCAAGAGCAAATTCATTTACAGAAGTTCAGTTTGGTCCTTTTTTATAATGGTCATCTCAGATTCCACTTCCTGCACTATTTTCATGCTTGGATGATTTGCATATCCATTTTCTCGTGGTTCTGGTTGAGTGTCTTTGCCATCCATAGTCTGAATTCTGTCATCAGGGACAGGTCATTCTGAATGGGTTCTGTTGCTTGGAATCTGGGAAGTTCTTTTGTTCTAATGAGGCCTTGGGGATTGCCAGTATTTTTTCACTGCTTTTTCCTCATCTGTGAAAGAAGACTTTTCTCTTTTTAGTTTTTTGTTTGCTTTTTTTGTTTTTATTAGATAAGGTTGCGACTGTTGGAGTGGCAGTTTATGCAGGAGAACTGTTTGCTTATTTTTTTTTTTTTTTTGCCTGATATCCCTCCTCTGGTCTACCTGTGGGGGTAAAGGGTATAGCAGTGGCAGGAAGGATGGTAAACTCAGGGAAACCATCTGAAACTGCTTCACCAGTGCAGCCTGAGGAGAATCAGAGTGAGACATTTCCTCTAATTCAGAGGATTTTCCCTTCCTTCTGGCACAGGCACCAGGGGCTCTGGCTGCAGCTCTGTGGCCTCCTCCTCCATACCACAGCTCATCAGTAGAACTGACAGATGGTCACGTGGGGCCCTGCAGCCCTACTCTAACCCAGGTGCTCTTGAGGGTGTGGATTGGCCTCCTTCCATCTGGACAGACTGCCCTTGTCACACAGAGGTAAAAGGGAAGCAGCAGGGAGTTGTTATTACTCACAACACCAGAGTTCCTGGGAACTGAGGTTCCTAGGCTCCATATGTCCCTGCTGTTGCCTCCGTCTCTATTTAGGAGAGCCCTCTGCATCTGCCATTGTAAGAGAGGTTTGCCGGGGGTGGGCCTGAGCTGTCTCTCCCTTAGCTGAGACTGTAGAGGCTTGTGTGAGGTGTATAGAGGAGA
Source organism: Tarsius wallacei (assembly GCA_963574415.1). Taxonomy (NCBI): domain Eukaryota; kingdom Metazoa; phylum Chordata; class Mammalia; order Primates; family Tarsiidae; genus Tarsius; species Tarsius wallacei. The sequence continues at coordinate 9,276 of CAUYQG010275776.1, read as the reverse complement.
AAAGCTGTCATTTTCACTCACCCCTTCCATCTCCAAGGCACTGGTCATGTGTTGGGCCATTTCTAGTGGTGTCTGGGGCTTGGAACTGTCCATCCTTCATGACCCCAGGTGACCATCTGATAGATCTCTGTTTGGGTTTTCAGGTCGACCCTTAAAGCCCTAGGTTGGCTCCTCCATATAGAATTTTTTTTTTTTTTTTTTTTGAGTTGGAGTCTCACTCCGTCGCCCAGACTGAAGTGCAGTGGCCGCTCCCGGCCACCGCAGCCTCGACCTGCTGGGCTCCGGCGATCCTTCTGCCTCAGCCTTCCAAGTAGCTGGAACTACAGGCGCACGCTACCACGCCTGGCTGATTTTTTGATTTACTGTAGAGATGAGGTCTCACCAAGTTGCCCAGGCGGGTCTCAAGCCCGCAGGCTCAGGCAATCCACTCACCTCAGCCTCCCAAGGCGCGGGATTACAGGCTGAGCCACCGAGCCCGGCTCATATAGATTTTTTTTGCTGAGAGCTGCAATCATTTGACATCTTCAGTCAGCCATCTTAGTCCTCCCCTGAGCAATATCTGTCCTTCGAGTATTTTTGATCCTCCCCTTTCTTGAAAGTTTCCCTTGGGACCTAGAGGAACAAGCATGCAAATCCTCCAAAGGGATAGAAATGATAGTGGTGATAGCCATTGTGACTCCATGTATGAACACCTATTCATAACCCTGTTCTTTGATTTGAGACACTGATGGGCAGGTTCAAGGGACAACTTCTTATTCTTTGTCAACAACAATAACATGTAAGTAACATAGTTTAACATGACTTATAGTCAAAGAAAAAGTTGCAGTAAAATTCCTGCAAACAATGAAGTCCCTCTCCTTTGTTGCAAAATTTATCTTTTGCAACAAGGGCAGAACCTTGTGTAATGTGCTCAATATTTACAGTCTGTTATCTCCATCTTTTTTCCCAGGAGAAAAACAAATAATTCAATGACTGGTGTTAGGCACTGTTTAGGCTAATGAAAAGAAATTTAAACTGTGTTCTCTGAGAGTCATCAGTTGGGAGAACATTGAGTCCCAGTAGTAGAAAGCCACTTAAGTCACTTAAATTTGTTGTGGAAATTATATTTTGGAACTTGGAATTTCTCACAAGACTCAAGAACAAAGAAACAGGCTCAAAGCTAGAACTAGGAAACAGAGCACTAAGGAAACACAGGAAATCCTCTTTATCTCATCTTTCATCTCTGCTTCTTTCTGTTCACTGTGTTTATTTTTCTAAATAAATTTGATTTTTTAATTTTCCAATCCATTAAATGAAAAATCAACACCATCAAGTTTGCAACTCGCCTATTCAAGAGAGTTTCAGTCTGAGCTAAAATCTCTTAGTCTTACTTCCAAATTCCTGGAAATGATTGGCCCAGCCACAGTCAGATGCTTCTCTGGAACAATCAACTATATCTGGGAAAAGAGAATGAACCTCTCCCTATTAACTTGGATAAAGGGAGGTGAAATTCCTAGAAACTTCAGGATGTGAAGAAAGCAATAGATGAGTAATTCCTTTGAGTCACTGAAAGCCCCTAAGCCTTACAGAAATAAACCTTAGAGAAGAAAAAAAAACAACAGGGAAGGTTCAGACTTCTTGATTTGGCCTGTTCTGGACACCCCTTTTGGAACAAATGAGTCTAGAATTGAGTCCTAGGAGCTACAACTTCCTAGCTATTTCTGTATCTAGCAACCAAGTGGGGCCAGTGCCCCCAGAGTTATGTCTTTGGTCATCTCTTCTCTTCTCATAGCCATCCCTGGAGAAGCCCATCTATTCCAAAGCCTTCAAAGACTATCTATATGTTGACAGTGAGGTTACTCATCCAGCGGGGTATAAGCCTGGAAGTGCTGGGGGCCACCACATAAAACAAAACAAAACAAAACAAAAAAAACCCTTCTTGAGAATGAACCTAGCCAAAGGAATTCTGAATAATTCAGATCAATTTGGCTTTCTTGTGATGAATGAATTGAGTGCAGATCAGAGTGGAAGAAGGTGGACTAAGTAGGATCCTGCTACAATAGCCTAGCCAGCTTCAACAGGAGCAAATAGAGTCAAGATACAGAGAAATTAAAAGAGTCAAGAAACATTTAAGAATTAATAGACAGACACAGTAGCTCACACCTATAATCCCAGTGCTTTGGGAAGCCAAGGCAGGAGAATCGCTTGAGGCCAGGAGTTCCAGACCAACCAGGACAATATAGTAAGATATTCTTCTCTATTAAAAAAAATAATGGCTGGGCTCGGTGGCTCAGCCTGTAATCCCGTGCCTTGGGAGGCTGAGGTGAGTGGATGGCCTGAGCCCGCAGGTTCGAGACCCGCCTGGGCAACTTGGCGAGACCTCATCTCTACAATAAATCAAAAAACTAGCCAGGCATGGTAGCGCGTGCCTGTAATTCCGGCTACTTGGAAGGCTGAGGCGGAAGGATCGCCGGAACCCAGCAGGTCGAGGCTGCGGTGGCCGGGAGAGGCCACTGCACTTCAGTCTGGGCAATGGAGTGAGACTCTAACTCAAAAAAAATAATAATAAAAATAATGATTTTTAAAAAGAAATAAGATCAACAAAGCTTGGCAAAGGGAAAGGAAAAATAAGAGTAACTTCTAGATCCTGGCAAGTATAATTAGATATATGATGGAAGTAACTCAGAGAAACTGGAGACACTAGAATAAGATCAGGGTTTGAGAGGAAAATAATGAGTTCAGGTTGAATGTGTTGAGTCTGAGGTGCTTTTTATTATCTAAAAGTTGATATATAGCAGGCAGCTGTGTACAGGGGTGATATAGTTTGGATATTCATCCCCTCCAGATCTCATGCTGAAATTTGATCCCCAACATTGGAGGTGGGGCCTAGTGGGAGGTGTTGAGGTCATAGGGACAAATCCCTTACGAAAGACACCATCCTTGCAATAATGAGTAGGTTCTCACTCTGTTAGTTCACGTGAGAATTGTTGGTTAAAAAGAGCCTAGCATCTTTCCTTCCCCTCTCTCTTGCTTCCTGCCATGTGATCTCCACATTCCTGCTCCCCTTTGCCTTCTATCACAAGTAAAAGTTCCCTGAAGCCTTCACCAGAAGCAGATGCTGGCACCATGCTTCTTGTACAGCCTGCAGAACCATGAGCCAAATAAATTATTTATAAATTACCCAGTCTCCGATATTCCTTTATAGCAACACAAAGCAAACTAAGACAAGGAGTCTGATTCTCAGAGATGTAAATATGAGTCTCTTAGTCCCCTTTCCCATGCAGGGCTCCAATCTAACCTGAACTCCTACAACAGACTCTTGACAGCCCTCCCTGACTTTACTGGTCTCCTTTTATCTATTAACACGGCAGCTACAGGAAATGTTCTAAAATGTTACTTCCTGATTTTTCCACTTCTTTCATAATAAAACTTCCTAACAAGGCTTATGTAGCTGGTGTTTCCCTGGCTACATCAGACTGTGAATACAATAGAGTGTCAGATAATAATCAGCATGTCACTAGTATAAATGGACAGGACTCAGTAGAATACAATCACAAAATCACTTTATTTATTTTTGAGTCAGGTTGCTCTGCCACCCAGGCTTGAATGCAGTGGTGTAATCTTGGCTTACTGTTTCCTCAAACTCCTGGGCTCAAGTGATCCTTCCTTGTCGGCCTCCTAAATCGCTGGGATTACAGGTGTGAGCCATCACATTTAGCTCAAAATATCTTCATTCTCTACAATCCTCAAACCTGCTGGGTAGGATCATCTTTCTACACCTCTGGATTATATCACAATCTGTATCTTTCTTTTAAATTTTTATTTTAAAATATTTTTAAATTTTTATTGAAATATACATATAGAAAAATGCACATATGTAAACAGCTCAATGAATCTTCACAAACTGAATACATTAGTATAATTAGCATCAAAGATCCTATGGCTTTTCATGTCACTTTGGCTGTTAGAACAATTAGACAGTCTAGTCTAATTCATTTTTTATTCAATACAAAGCTTATTCCCTTTCCTCCAGATCAGGGTAGACCAAGACTCAGAACCCTGCAAAGGGGGAAATGGAGGAATTGGTCTATGGCTTTAATATTTTTCTTTGTTGTTTTTCTCCTCCTTCCTCTCTCCCATTTATTATGCTGCGGTGGCTCCTCCAGAGTCAGAATGAGAAGAATAAGAAGTGAAGTGGCAGCTGGGCGCTGTGGCTCAGCCTATAATCCCAGCACTCTGGGAGGCCAAGGCGAAAGGATTGCCTGAGCCCAGGGGTTCGAGACCAGCCTGGGCAACTTGGTGAGACCTCATCTCTACAATAAATCACAAAAACTAGCTGGGCATGGTGAGCGTGCCACTGCACTCCAACCTGGGTGACAAAGAGTGAGACTCCAACTCAAAAAAAAAAGAAGTGAAGTGGCAAGATCAGGCACCACTCTGTGTGTCTCCCAATTTCCAGAAGATGGATCAAGTTGCCCCAAGAAGTCTTGTCCCATACTTTCATCATACTCAGGTGCAGCACAAGCCAGATTTGTTTGCACAGCTCAACCAGCAGCCAGCATCCAAAGAGAAGGTAGACTCTCCTTCTGGAAAACAAACCAACACTTTTAAATGTTTCCCTCAACACCACCTAACTTGGCTACCCTGACTACCAGTTTCTCAAAGAAATGAAAACTCCTTATCAGTTAGAGACACATAATAAATATTTAAAGGTGAAATGATATGTCTGAGATTTGCTTTTTTTTTTTTTGAGTTGGAGTCTCACTCTGTCACCCAGACTGGAGTGCAGTGGCCGCTCCCGGCCACCGCAGCCGCGACCTGCTGGGCTCCAGCGATCCTTCGGCCTCAGCCCTCCAAGTAGCCGGAACTACAGGTGCACGCTACCACGCCTGGCTAATTTTTTATTTATTGTAGAGATGAGGTCTTGCCAAGTTGCCCAGGCGGGTCTCGAACCCACAGGCTCAGGCAGTTCACTCACCTCAGCCTCCCAAAGTGCTGGGATTACAGGCTTAGCCACCGAGCCCAGCCGAGATTTGCTTTTAAATACTTCAGAAAAAGGACAATAAATATATGGTGGGTAACAGAATAAGAGTGGAATTTTGTCTCTTTGTTCAATGCTGTGTCCTTGATATCTATGTTTTAGGGTATATGGCACATATACCGTAGTGAATGCTTAATATTAGTTAAACGAATGAATGAAGGCTCATTCAACATTACATTGTTCCTGTTATTGCCTGTCTCACAAACTGCCACCACACATACCTTTACTGATGTCTCTACCTCTTCACTCTACTATCACTCCTAACTCATCTCATGTGCAACTGGTTGTTGATGAATGCATGTTTAAATTCCTGCTCGTACAGAAATAGAAAACCTCATTATCTTCACTTGTAAAGTCCAATGAGCAGAGTCATTACATTTTTTCTATTATAATATCTCATTATACATATGAGCCTATGGTAATCTGGTCCCTAACTACCTTTCCAGTTACATATGCCAACTGTCTCCTTCCATGAACTCTACACTCTAGCACCACAAAAAACTTACTGTCCACCAGAAGCACTTCGATGTATTAAACTTTTCTGCCTTTGTACCTGGAATCCCCTCTGCTCAGGATGCTCTTTTCTCCTTATACATCTAGTGAGTTATGTTTGTTCTTCAAAATTCAGTCCAGGAGTGAAATCAGTAAGATGGCAGAATAAGATGTTCCAGCTCTAATCCCCCTACAAAAACAAATACCAACTAAAGCAACCACCCACAGATGAGAGTAACTATGTGGGAGCGTCAAAGTCTAGCTGAGGTCCCAGCAAGTGCGTGGAGAAAAAAATAATCCAAGAGTGATGGCATTTAAGAGGGTAAGAAGAGCAGTTTCATTTTACCTGCATCACCCCTCTCTCAAGGAGGCATAGCTTGGTGCTGAGAGACTCCTTTGACCTTCAATGTTTCCCATAGGGGAAAGTGAGAGAATATCTGGCTTCTCCAGCTTTGAAGGACATTGCCCAGGAGGCTTAGAGAATATCTGGCTTCTCCAGCTTTGAAGGACATTGCCCAGGAGTCTCACTTCTGTATCTCTCCACCCAGAATTCAGATGATCACCATGACTGATCATCTAAGAGCAGAGAGAAGGGGATGGAATGCAGAACTGGCATGTGGTTTCAGCAACAGATCACAGATTGAACTAACCTACTGGCTTGCAAACTCCAACAGGAGGCTTGCTCACAAATCTCATCAGATGAGTTACCTGAGGACCCTCCACCCCAACCAACCTATGCACACTCCAGCAACCTGCCACTCCATAAATGTATGGCCATACATGGCCCACACAAACTCCCCCAGACAGCACACGAATCTTAACAACAGGTATGGATCTTAGCAGCTGGCTCAACTCTGCTGATTTAAAAGAAGGCATATAACCTTGAAACTTCAGGGCGCTGTCCCAGAAAAAATAAATGTGAAGCTCTCAGACCAGCCCTGGATTGAGGGATTGTAAGAAGGCACACATCCTAAGACTTCCTCCCTAAGAGGGAACAAAAAGAGTGGAATGACATATTTATAGAAAAACTCTTAAAAAACCACTAGAATCTCTAGCTGGGTTTACTGGTAAAGGTCTTTTTCTCCTGAAGCCAGTTAGTAAAGACCGAATGAGATAACTGCTTCGTAAATATGAAGACAGCAACACAAGGCTTCAAAAAGCATGAAAAATCAAGGAAACATGACACCAAAAAAACAAAATAAAGACCCAATGGTTGACCTCAAAGAAATGGATATTTATAAATTGCCTGACAAAGAACTCAGAATAATTGTTTTAAAGAAGCTCAATGAGCTATATGAGAACACAGATAGATAACTAATCAAATCAGGAAAGCAATACATGAACAAAATGAAAAGATCAACAAAGACAAACACATTAAAAAAAGAACCAAAATGAAATTATGAAGCTGAAAGATAAAGTGTCTGAACTAAAAAAATTCAATAAAGAACTTCAACAGCAGACTCAATCAAGCAGACAAAAAATTCAGTGAACTCGAATATATATCATTTGAAAATATTCAGTCAGAAGAATAAAAAAATGAAGACAATACCTAATCTGGACTTGTACCCCACATCTTAAATAAAATAAAATAAGGAAAAAAAAGAGTGAAGAAAACCTATGCGACTTATGGTAAAACAGCAAGTAAACTAATATATATATTATGGAAATTCCAAAAGGACCAGAGAAAGAAAAGGGGAAAGAAAGTTTAGTGAAAGATATAATGACAGAAAACTTTACAAATCTGGAGAGAGAAAAAAAGTCCAGATCCATGAAGCCCAAATAATTTCATATATGTTGAGCATAAAGAGGTCTTCATTTAGACACATTATAATCAAATTATCAAAAATCAAAGACAAGGAGAAAAATTTTAAAGCAGCAAAAGAAAAGCAATTCAACACATACAAGGGAAGCTCCATTAGACTGTCAGTGGGAATCTCAGCAAAAACCTTTCAGGACAAGGGAAAATGGAATGATATACCCAAAATACTAAAAGAAAGAAAAAGAACCTGCCAACCAAAATACACTCTACTCAGCAAAGCCATCCTTCAGAAATGAAAAAGAGATAAAGACTTTACCAGACAAACAAAAGTTGAGGGAGTTCACACTTCTAGACTTGTCTTATTAGAAATGCAAAACGGAGACCTTCAGGTTGAAATGAAAGGAACATGAATCAGCAACATAAAAACATACACCCACTGATAAAAGTAAGTATATGGTCCCTCCATGTGGTTTTGATTTGCATTTCTCTGATGAGTAGTGAGGCTGAGCATTTTTTCATGTGTCTGTTGGCTACTTGTATGTCTTCTTTTAAGAAGTATCTATTCATGTCTTTTGACCTCTTTTTAATGAGACTGTTTATTTATTTATTTATTTTTTCCTTTTAGTATGTTTGAGTTCCTTGTAGATCCTGGATGTTAGGCCTTTGTCAAATAAGCAGTTGGCAAATATTTTTTCCCATCCTATGGGCTGTCTCCCTGCTCTCCTGTTTCTTTTGCTTTGCAGAAGCTTTTCAGTTTGATGAGGTCCAACTTGTCAATCTTATCTCTTATGGCATAAGCTTTAGGGTTTTGATCAGGAATTGGTTGCCTATTTTGATTTCCATAAGGGTGTCTCCTGCGTTTTCTAAGATTCTTAACATTTGAGGTTTTACATTTAGGTCTCTTTGATCCATTTGGAGCTGATTTTTGTGTATGGTGATAGGTAGGGGTCCTGTTTCATTCTTCCACACGTGATCAGCCAATTTTCCCAGCACCATTTACTGAATAGGTTCTCCTCACCCCAGTGGTTGCTGCTAGAGGCTGTATCAAAGATGAGTTGGTTGAGAAATTAAAATTTTGCTTCCTGTTCAAGATACCACCTAACTCCAGTAAGAATGGCCATCATTAGACCGGGTGCAGTGAATCATGCCTATAGTCTCAGCACTTTGGGAGAACGAGGTGAGAGGACTGCCTGAGCCCACAGGTTCGAGACTAGCCTGGGCAACTTGGTGAGACCTCATCTCTACAATAAATCAAAAAAATTAGCTGGGCATGGTGGTGTGTGCCTGTAGTTCTGGTTACTTGGAAGGCTGAGGCAGAAGGATCACCTGAGCCCAGCAGGTCGAGGCTGTGGTGGCCATGAGTGTGCCACTGCACTCCAGCCTGGGCCACAGAATGAGACTCCAACTCAAAAAAACAACAACAACAAAAGACTGGCTCTCATTAATTTTTTTTTTTTTTTAGACAGCTGCTGGCGAGGATGCAGAGAAAAGGGAATGCTTTGCAGACTAGTTCAACTTCTATGAAACACAGTGTGGCAATTACTAAAAGTACTAGAAATTAACCTTCCATACAACCCAGCAATCCCCCTTCTGGGAATATACCCAGAGGAACTTAAATCACTCTACAAAAAAATTACCTGCATACACATGTTTATTGCAGCACTATTTACAATAGCAAAAACATGGAACAAACCATGCTGCCCATCGAAACTGAACTGGATAAAAACAATGTGGTACATATACATGATGGAATATTACACAGCCATAAAGAACAAAATTATGGACTTCACAGCAACTTGGATGGATTTAGAGTCTATAATACTCAGTGATCTATCACAGTAACAAAGAAATGCGTACCACATGTTCTCACTCATAAGTGGACCCTGAGCATTTACCATAATACTATAAGAAAGGGATTGGCAGCAGCCAGAAACTGCTAGGGGAGAGAGGGAGGGGCACATAACATCAATAAGGGTACCTGATCTCAAACCAGGTGAAGTGGGGA
>CAUYQG010275773.1:0-10060 GCA_963574415.1 Tarsius wallacei | reverse complement strand
ATTAGGAATAGAGCATAAGATTGCATAGGCAAATAGGAAATATCATTCTGGTTTAATGTGGGGTGGTGTATTAAGGGGATTAGCAGGGGTATAATTGTCTGGATCTCCTAGCAGATCTGGTGCAAATAGTGTTAGTAGTATAAGTGATAAAATGAGGATTGCTAGTCCTAGAATATCTTTGATTGTAAAGTAAGGATGGAATGGAATTTTATCAGAGTCAGAGGAGATTCCTAATGGGTTGTTAGATCCGGTTTCGTGGAGGAATAGTAGGTGTACTATTACAAGAGCTGCTACTACGAAGGGTAGGATAAAGTGGAAGGCGAAAAATTGTGTTAGAGTAGCTTTATCTACTGAGAAACCTCCTCAGATTCATTCTACTAGATTAGTCCCGATGTAAGGGATAGCTGATAGAAGATTTGTGATGACGGTAGCACCTCAAAATGATATCTGCCCTCATGGTAAGACATAGCCTATGAATGCTGTTGCTATAACGGCAAATAGTAAGATACCAATATTTCATGTTTCTAAGAAAGTGTAGGATCCATAGTACAAGCCTCGTCCTACGTGTATAAACAAGCAGATAAAGAATATGGAGGCTCTGTTTGCATGTATATATCGGATAATTCAGCCGTAGTTTACATCTCGACAGATGTGTGTTACAGAAGAAAATGCGGTCGTTGTATCTGATGTATAATGTATAGCTAGGAATAGTCCTATGATGATTTGTACTCCTAAGCAGATGCCTAGGAGGGAGCCAAAGTTTCATCATGCAGAGATGTTGGATGGTGCAGGTAGATCAATAAATGAGTGATTAATAATTTTTATAATGGGGTGAGTTTTTCATGTATTTGTCATTAAGTTCTTATAGCTGAATAACAACGGTGATTTTTCAGGTCATTGGTCATGGTTTAAGTCCATGTAGGAATTAATAACCTATATTGTATTTTTATTAAATGTTATTTTTGTGATGGGTTTTGTAGGCTTTTCTTCTAAGCCTTCTCCTATTTATGGTGGGTTGGGTTTAATTATTAGTGGTGGAGTAGGATGTGGTCTTGTGTTGAGTCTTGGGGGAGCTTTTATTGGATTAATAGTATTTTTAATTTATTTAGGGGGTATATTAGTTGTATTTGGCTATATGGCTAATGGCCATAATGTCACTTGGCTGTTAGGAATACCAGACTTACATTCCATTGGAAAAGGGAAAGGCTGGAATGACTACTTGCTCATCTCACATCCAGACCAAACCAGAATTCCAGGTGCAGTCACTGATTGCATCTACATAAACACCCAAGAACAGAACCACACAAATGAACATTTTTTTGAACTCCTGATTGAGAAACCGTGAAAGTTAATAAAGTAACTATTTTGCTGTCAGTCACTAAACTTTTAGGTAATTTTAGGTGCAACAACACCTAAGCTAAACATAATACAACAGCTGGAAATGGGGATCTGCTGTAACATAAAATACGTGGCATTGACTTTGATACAAAATGTTCAGTAAACTTTAAAAAAAAAGACTTGTGAGAGACATTAGCAAACACTAGGAGGTCAAAGATTAAAGTGTATGGGACATGATATGAAATGGAATTTTTTAAAAATACAAAGATTTCTTACATTATTAGTTATTGAGGTAAGAAGTCAATATCCTAATTATTTCTGATGGTAATTTAGTGGATGGTCCCATTCACACTTTGAGTAATTATATTTTTACAGTTACATAAACTTCACTAAATTTGGCACATTTTTATCACTCATAGAGATCCTATAACCATTAAGATTTACTCCTCATTCCCCATCCCTGACCTTAAGTAACCACTAATCTTCTTTAAATATTTATAGACTTTCCTACACTGAATATTTTATATAAATGGAATAATAGAATTTGTGGTGGTGATTTACACCTGGCTTCTTTCACTTAGAACTTTTTAATATTCACACATAATGAGTCTTGACTCTTAAGTTCATGGACTCATTCTAGAAAAAGTGCTATATACCTCTGGTGAATATCACTATGGTCACCTTTGAAGCATTCCCCTTGGGAAGTGTGCACTGGCACCAGTGCCTAGTCCAGCCATCAAAGCAATTTTGGAACTCCTTCTGAAATGACCATCAGAGCTGTTGTCATATTACGCTTGATGTCCTGAATGTCCTCAAAATGCCTTTCTTTCAATATTTCCTTTATCTTTGGGTATAGAAAAGTGTCATCGCGGGCCAGATTAGGTGAGAAGGGAAAGCATTCCAAAACAGTTATTTATTCACTGTCTAAGCACTCCCTCATAGACAGTGCTGAGAAGCTGGTGCATTGTCATGATGCAAGAGCTCCTTTGGAACATTTTTGCGCAAACCTTTCTCATGCCAAGATTTTCAGTTCACATTTTCCTGTTTCTCTATTAATGTTTATCTGGTCTGATATGCTCCTCACAGTCAATCAAAAATTTTGACACACAATTCGATGAATTATTTGCAATGTTTTCATCAATTCTGCTCGCTATTGGTCATTCTGACTGTTCTTTATCAGTGATGCTTTCTCTTCCCTCAGAAAAAGTTTAATTCATTTGTACTCTGCAGTTTTGTTCATGGCATTATTCTCATAAACTATCAGGACTAACATGTTTCTGAATTCACTTCCACTCTTGCCAAGTTTAACAAGAAATTTAATGTCTGTTTGTTGCTCTAATTCAAGCTCTGACAATCTCGTGACAGTGCACAAAAACATGCAACAACAATAAGGAACACCACTCAGCAAGATGCCGCCGCTTGTTGACAAGAACATGGCTGTGAAAGTCTGATATACCAAGATTATGAAACCTTACTGAGTTGTTTGAACAGTACTGCCAACGTACACACACACAGTGGCTAGTTCACAAATTTAATTATCATACCTCGTATGGTAGCATGTATCAGTATTTCATTCCATCTTAATAACAAAAAAAATTTATTACAGGTATATACTGCATTTTTCATCCATTCTTTAATTGAGAGATATTTTGGATGTTTCTACTTTGGGCCTATTGTAAGTAAAGCTGAGTTTGGTTTCCTTTTCCCAATATTTTTGTTTCTGTTGGTTGTCAAAGATAAATTGGTTAAAGTTCTGTGGCTTTATTCCTAGATTATCTGTCTTGTTCCATTGGTCTATGTGTCTATTTTTGTTCTAGTACCACGCTGTCTTACTCGCTATAGTATTGTAGTAAAGTCTGAAGTATGGCAGTGTGCTGCCTTCAGCCTTTTTCTTTTTGCTGAAGAGTACTTTGGCTATTCAGGCTCTTTTTTGCTTTGATATGCATTTTTATATAGACTTTTCTAGGTCTTTGAAAAATTGTGTTGGTAGTTTTCTAGGGATTGTGTTGATTCTGTAGATTGCCTTGTATAGAATGTACATCTTAACAATACTGAGTCTTCCAATCCACAAGGAGGGAATGTTTTGTCAATTTGTTTGTGGCACTCTTAATTTCTTTGAGCAGAGTTTTGTAGTTCTCATTGTAAGATATTCCACATCTTTTGTTAGATGGATGCTGAGGTATTTTATTTTGTTTTTGTGTGGCAATTGTGAATGGGATTGTGCTTTTTATTTGGTTCTCAGCCTGTTTGCTGTTGGTGTATAGAAATGCAACTGTTTTTTGCACATCGATTTTGTGTCCCAAGATTTTGTCAAAGTCATTTATCAGTGCAAGGAGGTTTTTGACAGATTTTCCAGGGATTTTTAAGTATAGAATTATATTATCTGCAAAGAGGGATACTTTAACATACTCCTTTCCTATTTGGAAACCTCTAATTTCTTTCTCTTGCATGATTGATCTGGCTAGGGCTATGTTAAATAGGAGCGGTGAAAGTGGGCTTCTTGACTTATTTCAGTTCTTGGGAGGAATAATTTTAGCTTCTGACCATTAAGCATGATGTTAGCTGCAGGTTTGTCAGAGGGTTATTGTTTTGAAGAATGTTTCTTCTAAGCCTAACTGTTAAAGGATTTTTATCAAAAAGTGATTTTGTATTTTATCAAATTCCTGTGATTTTTCATCTCATGAGATAATCCTGTGATTCTTGGTTTTACATCTTTTTATGTGACGGATTACATTTATTGACTTATGTATGTTGAATCAGCCTTGTATCCTGGGAAAGAAATCCACCTGGTTCTGATGGACATTCCTTAAAGTATGCTGTTGAATATAATTTGCTAGTACCTTGTTGAGAATTTTTGCAGATAAATTGGCCTGTAGTTTTCTTTTCTTATTGAAGCTTTGCCATTTTTGTATATCTTGATGATATTGGCTTCATATAGTGAGCTATGGAGAATTTCTTCCTTCTCAACTGCCTGAAATACTTTCACTAGGATTTGTATAAATGCTTCTTTGTATGTTTTGTAGAATTCAGCTGAGAAACCACTCAGGGTGTTTTTTGTTGTTGTTGTTTTTTTTTTTTTTTTTTTGGTAGAGAGGCTTCTTATTACTGAATCAATTTCTTGGTTAGTTATTGATCTGTTTAGAGCTTTAATTTTTTTTGTTTCTTTGTTTCAATCATGAAAGGTTACATGATGCCAGGAATTCCTTGATTTTCTTAAAATTTTCCAGTTTATTCACATACAGGTGTTCACAATAATCTTTGGTATTCTTTTGTATTTCTTCAGGGTCACTTATAACATTGTATTTTTTTGTTTTGAAGTATGTTTATTTGAATTTTATCTCTGTTTTTGTTAGTCTGGCCAGGGTTCTGTTGATCTTGTTTATTCCCTCAAAGAACCAACATTATAGCTCACTAATCCTTTTCATGATATTTTGGTCTCTATTCATTCAATGGTGAATTTATTTTAAAATTTTTATTTTTCTACTAATTCTAGGTTGTATTACTCTTGTCTTTTCAGCTCCCTTAAGTGCAACATTAAACTGTTTACTTGAGATCCTTTTATCTTCTTGATATGTTTGTGCAATGCCATAAACTTCTCTCTCAGAAATGTTTTTAAGATATCCCAGAGGTTTTGGTATGTTGTGTCTTTGATTTTATTTGCTTCTAAGAATCTTTTTTATTTCTGCCTTTATTTCTGTGTTAACCCAAAAGTCATTTAAAAGCACAATGTTTAATTTCATGTATTGGTGTGTTTTGAGGAGTTCCTGTTGGTGATATTTATTTTTTATTCCACTGTGATCTGAGAAGATTCTTGATTTGATTCTGACCTTTAGAAATTTGTCCAAGCTTGATTTATGTCTGATTGTATGGTCAATCATAGAGTATGTTCCATGTGCAGAAGAGAAGATTGTGTATTCTGATATTGTTGGGTCCAATGGGTCCAATGTCAAGTTAAGTTTCCTAATTTCCTACTAAGTTTTTTGTTTGATCTGTCTAAGGCTGTTAGTGGAGCATCAAAGTATCCAATTATGTTTTTTTGTCGGTTTATGTCCTCTCTTAGTTTAATTAGAAATTCTTTTATAAATCTGGGTGTTCTTATGTAGGGTGCATATATATTCAAGATGGATAGTTCTTGCTGATAGACTGATCCTTTAATCATAATGCAGTGTCCTTCAGTGTTTTTTTTTTTACTTTTATTGTTTTAAAGCTTGTTTTATCTGATATAAGAATAACTATTCCTTATCTTTTTTGTTTTCTATTTTCCTAGAATAGCTTTCTCCAACCCTTTACCTTAAACCTGTGGTTGTCCTTTGCAGTGAGATAGTGAGATGGGTTTCCTGAAGCCAACAGAAGGTTGGGTTATGCTTCTTTATTCAGTTTGCCAGTCTATGCCTTTGAGTAGCACTTTCAGCTTATGTAGATTTAAGTTAATCATTGACATGTGGGGGTTTGTTCCCATTATACTGCTGTTAAGAAGTTACTTTGATTTTTATGTTTTGTGATTAATTTGTATGATCTGTGTACTCTGTGCTTGCCTGCTCCTTTGTGATTGGTAGACTTGTGCTTTTGAGTCTGTGATTAGAACCTTCTTAAGCATCTCCTGGAAGTTCATATTCTCTTAAGGATTGTGGGAAGGATTTTAATTTCCCTTCATTAATGAGTCTTAGCTTAGTAAGGTAGGAAATTCTTAAATGGAATTGCTTTTCAAGAAGAATATTAAGGATAAGACCACTGACTTTTTTGACTTGTAGGTTTTCTGGTGAGAAATAGGCAGCAATTCTGATAGGTCTTCCCTGGTAGGTGGTCTGTTTCTTCTTACTAGCTGCCTTTAGGACTTTTTTCTTTTATGCAAATCTTTTGGGGAAGGATTGTTATGTATCTTGAGGATGGTCTTCTTGTATGGTACATCACACAAGCTCACTGAATCTCTCACTTTTGCATGGTCACAACGTGTTGAAATAGGGGAAATTCTATTGGGTGGTATTTTGGAAGGCTTGCTCCAGGCTCTGCTCAGTTTCACCTTCTCTCTCAGGGACAACAATCAACTATAGATTTGTTTGTTTTTACATAATTCCAAACCTTTCATAGGCTTTGCTCATTCTTCCTAAGTCACTTATCCTTGTTTTTATTGGCCTGGATTAGTTCAAAAGTTCAGTTGTCAAGCTTTGAGATATTTTTTCTAATTGGCCTAGTCTGCTGGTCAGTCTTGTCATTGTTTTGTGAATTCCTAGCAAATCATTACTCATTTCTAGTAGCTTAGATTGGTCTTTTCTTGTATTGGCCAACTCAACTTTCCCTTCCTGCATTGTTATTATGGCCTGGATGATATGTGTATTCATTTTCCATGACTAAGTTTAACATCCATAGTCTGAATTTTATGTCTGTCAGCAGGGTTAGATCATTCTGAATGAGTTCCATTGTGTGAGATATGGGAAACTCTTTTATGGGTGTCAGTTTATTAAGACTTTGTGGATGGCCAGTTTTGGGGTTTTTTCTGTGTCGTTGTTGTTGTTGTTTTGTTTTGTTTTCCTTGTTCTTTCTCATCTGTAAGGGCAAACTCTTCTCTTTTTATTTTTTAATTAGATAAGATTTCTAGTATTGCCTGTACTCCCTTCTCTGACCCACTTGCACATGGTGGCAGAAGTGGCAGGAAGGGTGATTTTTCTGGGGATTCAAGAAAATCCTTATTGAATTACCAATTTTCACATATCTGGAAAAGACAATGCATAAATTGATATGGAAACAAAGAAGAGCCTGAACAGCTAAAGCACTCTTAGCGAAAGAACAAACCTGGAGGTATCTCACTTCCAGATCTAAGAGTTTACTACAAGACTTCAGTAGTCAAGACAGCATGGTACTGGTACAAAATAATGTCTATTTTTGACATGAAACAGGACAGAAAATTTGGAAACAAAACCATGGATGTTCAACTAACTCATGTTTAAGAAAACTGACAACAACATGGGAAAAGAAAACCACATTTAATAAATGGTGCTGGGAAAACTGGCTAACCACATGCAGAAGATTAAAATTGGACCCCTACCCATCACCATATATAAAAAAATAACTTAAAATGGATTGAAGACTTAAATATGAAACCACAAACTATAAGAATCTTGTAATAACACTTAGAGAACACCCTCCTGGATAGTGTAGTAGGCAATGAATGTATGGTCAAGTCTTCAAAAACAAATGCAGTAAAAGTTAAGATTGACAGGTGGCACCTTAACAAGTTAAAAGTTTTTGCACAGTAAAGAAAACAATCAAGACAAAAAAGAGACAATCCACAGAATGGGAAAAAATTTACATTTCTGCATCCGCAAAGACCTACCATCCAGTATCTATAAGGAACTTAAATAAATTGACAGGGAAGAAAACAAATAATCCCACTAAATAGTGGGCAAAGGATATGATCAGACACTTCTCAAAGGAAGATATCCAAGCAGCAAATATACATATGAAACAAATGTTTAGCCTCACTAATCATCAGATAAATGCAAATCAAAACTACAATGAGATACCACCTCACATTGGTAATGATGTTATCATTAAAAAGTCAACAACAGGTGTTGGCTGCAGGGAAAAGGGAATGCTTCAACACTGTGGAAATGTAAGCCAGTTCAACTTTTGTAGAAAGCAGTGTGGCATTTTCTCAAAGAGCTAAAAATTGAGTTTCCCTATCATCCAGCAATTCCACTTCTGAAAATATACCCATGGGAACATAAATTGTTCTACTAAAAATCATCTGCACACGGGTGTTTTTTACAGCACTATTAATGATAGCAAAAACATGGAACCAATCCAGATGCACATTGAGAGTGGACTGGATAAAGGAAATGTGTAAATGTACATGATAGAATACTATGCAGCCAAAAGGAACAATAATAAATGTGTCTTGCAGCAACGTGGAAGCAGCTGGAAACCATCATTAAGTGAACTTTCACAGCAACAAAAACTTGAATACTGTATGCTGTCACTCACAAGCAGGTCATCAATATTGGGCATGCAAACACAAAGGGAGAAACAACTGATGCTGGACATTACTAGCAAGGGTAGGGCGATGGGGGTAAGGGGTACAAAGTCACCTATTTGATACCACATCCATCACCAGGGAAAGAGAGGTCTCACTAGGAGCCCAAACATCACCTACATGTAATTTACTTAAGTATAAAATTCTCACGTGTCTCACAACTCTAAAATAAATAAAAATTACAATTAAAATAAAAAGAGGTTCTAATCCCATATTCATTCAATAAAGTCTTTTTGTTTTAAATTTATTTTAATGGAAAAAATAGTATTTTAACAATGAGAACAGATGCATTAACTGGTATTGATTAGTGCTAACTAATTTGTTGTATATGTAATAAGAATAAGGAAAGTCATGGTAATCTCAGAAAACTAAAAACTAACCCTCGGAAAACTAAATGCTTGACTTTACTAAATTATTTTGACACAATTATTTCTTTAATTTCTGCGGGGGGCCTGCCCCTGCAGGTTTCGGGGGTTCCTGGAAAGATGTGGCGGCGTTGGCGATTCAAGGGATAGATATGAAGAAGAGAAAGAAAGAAAGAAAGAAAGAAAGAGGCTGGACTCCTGTCTAGTGCAGAAGCTGTTTAATGGAGGTTTCCATGCTCTTTTTACCCTAAATTTTCATGGGTTAAATCACAAGATTTTCACATGAACACAAAGCCAGATGGATGAGGGGCACCCCCCACCCACCAGGTGTTTCCTCAGGCATGATGAAGAACAAACCCAAGATTGTCTTACTCTTCCCCATGCTTAGTTAATGTTCCTCAAAAGTAACCCAGCAATCTTTCCCTGATGTCACAATGTTTCTAATAATCAATAGCTTTTAAATCCCTTACACACAAAATACCTTATGCAATGACTAACATCTTAATAACTTTCTTATTCTATACTAATTAACACCAACCCTAGCTAATATGCTAAAGTTCCAACTGTATGGTTACTATGACAACTCTTAACAAATACAGCTTAGACCGATTCCTAAAGAATGTGGCCCAGTCCAAAGGTCATGCTGGGCTCTCTTCAACACAGCATTCTATTCTGTGAAAACAAATACCCTAAATAATCACTAACCTAAGACTTAAACAATATAATATTAAAACTGCCTATCCTACAATTCTGCCAAGTGTATTGTATATGCTTAACTCAATTCTACTAGACCAAAAACCTCACACTAATTATAGCTAGAGCTGGTTTTGAAAGAATGTGGCCCAATCTAGGACACAGGCTGGGTTCTTAGGAATGTGGCCCAGTCCAAAGTACATGGTGGGCAGATGGGCTGATTACAATCTCTTAACAAAACGGCTGCTTTAAAATCTTATTCTCTATATATCTATACTAAACTTAACCATTTGATTCTAATACAAAAAGGCTTGCAATTATATTAAGGCTCTCCAATATGACCCGAATTTGAACAGCTTGTATAAGGGCCAAAACCACAGTTTGTGAGAAACGGGAGCAATGAGTTTCCAAAGTTAACCATGCCTGTCATAGTTTCAGAGCCTCATGCTTAGATCATCAGAGTTTTTTCTAAATATGCCAAATGGTAAAAGGTGGGGGGTGGGGTTAACGGCTCCCGAATACATCCTAGTAGTATCGAGGTCCACGGCCCTCCCTGATCCCTAACGCTCAGTGGACCTCCATGGCCGGCTCCCAACAAATCACTACCTTATAACATGCATAAAAATCTGCTTGA
>CAUYQG010275769.1:0-27382 GCA_963574415.1 Tarsius wallacei | reverse complement strand
GTAATACGTTGGATGATCAAGGTCTATTATATGAGTGAGAACATGTGGTACTCAGTTTTTTGTTTCTGTGAGAGGTCACTCAGTATTATAGACTCTAGTTCCATCCAGGTTGCTGCGAAATTCATGATTTCGTTCTTTTTTTTTTTTTATGGCTGCGTAGTATTCCATTGTGTATATGTACCACATTTTTAAAATCCAGTCCTCTTTTGATGGACAGCAAGTTTGCTTCCAGGTTCCTATTGTGAACAATGCTGCAATAAACATACGAATGCAGGTATCAGAAAGACAATCTTTATCACCAGCACATAGTTTCAGAATAGTCAGTTTTCTCTGGGAACCAGGGTTCACACAGGTATTGTACTTCTTGACAACAAAAAGATTTTGCCTCTCAAAGGCTTAATGCTACTTCTCATCCAGGCCAGATTACTATGTCTCTAGTTATATGAATATTTTCATATTATATATATGAATATGAATACTTTACTTCTATCTTCCCTTAATTATTTAATATTTTAAAATCTTCCTTAGATCAGAGGCACATCAGCATGCCTTCTCTGAAGAAACCTACCCACATTGGGAGGCATAAGAATTCCTTGGCTTTATTGTCCTTTCACTGGCAGATACCAGGGGGACCCCCCAAAAAAACTCAAATTTATCTATAAAAAATTGTGTATTTATTCTTGCATGTTTAAGCTTTGGTCATCCTCCAGCTGCTTTCCATTGGATGCAACACACCTAGCGATATGTTTTTTCCACTGCTCAAAACAGTTTTTGAAACTGTCAGTTTTGATGCCTTTTAGTGCTTCTGCCATTTTTTGTTTCACCTCTTCTTCATGGGTAAAATGTTTCCCTTTGAGGACTTTTTTCATCCAGGTAAACAAACCAACAAAAAAAGTCTCTCAGGGAGAGATTGTGTGAATAGGGAGGGTGGGGCATAGGAGTTACGCTGCTTTTGGTTAAAAATTGCTGAATACTCGTTGAGATGTGGGCAGACTGTGTAAATCACTCATCATGAAATGGGCAAACGTGTTGAAAGAGTCTCCAAAAAAAAAAAATTCACTGAAGCAGAACGCAGCGCCTCACAACGCTAGCCGTTCCACTGTTGTGGATGGAGTCCTAGAACACTTACCTAGCCGGGGAAGCCTGCACTACAAAGGGCCCACCCCCGAAAAAATAATTCTGAGTTTTTTTGGAGGAGGTTTGCCACATATATCTTTGTGTGCACCCATGGCCTTCAGTGCCCCTCCAGCCTCGTGGAGGAGTCTGTGGTTTATACCTCTTCTCCATGTGAGTGCCAAGATGCTCTTTTGTCTAACTGGGATCTGGGACAATACACACGGGGGTGGAATTTCTGTTCTTAAGTGTTCTCTTGGGGAGTGCAAGTGGGGATGGCAGAGAAGAAGGGATAGAGATTCTGCATCTCAATATAGAAAAGTTTTCAGCCCCAGGTATTTGCAGTCTTGGTGCATTGAAGGGAAGTGGGGAGTAGCCCCAGCTGCCAGGAAGAAATGGAAGATGTTATCAGACCGGGCTGTGCCCTGTCTTTTCTATTAATTACAACAGCTCTTGCTGCCCCTAGCTTAGGAGTGAAGCTATCCTGTCACAGTAAAGTGAGGCCTCATTTCAGGTGTGTGGTTTCTTTAAGACATGAGCGAGGTGAGCTTTAGATGACCAAAGGTTTTTTCCTTCCTTGAGTGATCCCAAACTGTGCTGCCTTTAAAAATCAGATTCAAAATTATCTCCTTCTCCCATAACCTGACCACATGAGGGATCCCCTGGTTTCTCAGCCAGTCCTGTGGACAAAGCATTTGTCAGTTTTCATGCATTTTCAACAAATAGCCTGGAATTATCTTCCAACGATTTCAAGTGTAAATGCTACTGCATGTGTGAGTCAGTTTCCTAAGGGCAAATAATCCTTCTCAGTTATTAATCACCACAATGACTTCTTACATTCAAAAACCCAGGGTGTGGATATGAGGGAAACAAAGTTCTCCCCTGCACCTCAAACCATCCCTCCCAACGTGCCCTGAAGATACCTGAAATTTCTATCAGCAGTCATGAAGAGGGTTTTGATCTCAGTGTAGATTTCAAGACATGATATTGCCTTGGAGAGGTAACATAATTATGAACTAATATATTCACTCAGTTATTCATGTAAAGATTTCTACTGTGCATTTACCATGTAAAATGTAGACTTAGGAGATGGTGTTGAGTAGAATTGGGAGATTACCCTTGTCTTCCAGGAGTGTGGTATCCATCTCATTCTCCCCAATATCTGGTGCTCCTCACGCGTGGGGGTGAGACTGTGGTCTGGTAGGGTTGCACTTGCTGTCCCTTGTGTTGGGGGCAGGGCACAGACCTAGTTCTGACGGAGTCGTGGCAAGAGTCAATTGGGCTAAAACTTATGAAATTTGGGTTGCTCAATGCTGCATCACTTCACCTACTCTGCGATAAGCAACTTATTCTTTTAAGACAGGATAAAGAAATGGGCATAGATGATTGTGGCATAAGGAAGTTGTAAGGGAAATACAGCAAATTTCTTACAAAGAGAGATTTCCTCAATGTGTAGAGTATCAGTGAAGGCCCCATGAAAGAAGCTGCAAACGGACTGGGTCTGGTTTAGAAAAAAATAGTCATCCAGAAACAGCTTGAGCCCAGGTCTGAGAGAGTTAATATTCATAGAGTGTTCATAGATAGTAATTCAGATTGAATCACAATTATACCAGTAATAACAAGCTGCTATTGCCTGCATGTGCTCTCCGTGGGTCTGGTTATATGCTGAGTGGTTTGCATGAATTACCACCATCGACCTTCCCAGGGCCCCTGGGAGGTAGATACTGTCAGCACCTTGATTCTACAGTTGAGGAAACTGAGGCTTCAGGAGATTACATAATATGCTCAAGGCCCCACGGTCAGATGGAATTGCTACAGAGATTCTAATTCCAGCCTGACCTGCAGCCATGCTCTCAACCTGTTATTGTTCTGCTTCTGGAAGCAGCAGGCATCTTAGCATTCGTTGAGCTGAGCGGAGGAGGCATTTGGGGCAATGTGTTAGCAGGACTCAGTTTATCTGTTAATGCACTCTGCCCACTGCCAGGGAGCAGGAACCCAGCAAGGTGAGTCCTAACAGAAGTACAGAGAAGCCAGGTGCAGAGGGATACTTGGGACCATTAGGGGGCACCGTGTGCCTTCGGACGACGAGGTTGAGGTTGGCTTTGGTTTTCCAAGACTCTCCGGAGGTCTTTGGATTCTGGAAGGTACTGCAGGAAACAGAGCCCCAGCTCCAGAAGTCACAAACACAGAGATCCTTGTCACCCACCCTCACTCTGGCCTGGCCCTCCCCATCTGTGGGTTTTAAAAATGAAATTTCCATAAGACATCTGACCCTTTGGTTTGGGTTTGAAGGCCGGCCAGAAGTCGTTTCCAGTTGCAATTTTTGAGCCACCTCTAGCTAGACAGATGTGGCTCCTCATCCGGCCTCCGCATTTACCCCACAAGGACTCACCCCACCACTTTTGCCTCCCTCACTTGCCTACGCACCTCCCCTGCTGACTCGAATCAAGCCTGTATGTCAATAAGTCCCATAGCTCAATCTTTTTCTTCCCAAACTCCTCTCCTTTGGGTCAACACTTGACTGGTGGGGGCAGGCACCATGCCTCCTGGTTCCCACAATCCTTAGCCCTATCCTGGGACTCAGTGAAGGCTTCAGCTGCCTCAAGCCTATTTTATTCCAACTTTTCCGATGCCATAGACTGACATATGCTCTTCTACTTCCTTTTCTGTGTTAACACCCCAACATCTGCATTGCCTTCTTTGAACCCCTATTCCTTCAAAGCCTTGAAGGTTTTCAAGTTGGTCCTGGGTTCAAATCATGGAGCCATAATTTTTCACTGAGAGGTCTTGAGCAAGTCTCTTAAATCTCAATTCTGTCATCTGCAAAATGGGAAGACAGTGATGGCAACCATGTACTGATATTGGAGGATTAACAATATACCGGGGGTGCCAAAAAATGTACACACAGTTTAAGTGATGTTATCCATGTATTACTTTTAGTTCACCATAGTCAGAAGTGTCTAGATGCTGATGGTAACCACTCTGAGCAGCTCTTGTAATTGCAGAAGGCAAACATGATTTGTATTCATCTTTTGTTATATGTTGAGTATTACAATTTTAATACGTGTTTTCCTTTCTTAAAATGTGTATACATTTTTGGACACCCTCTGTATAATCTATCCAGTCCCTGATATCTACTGAATGCTATGTAGATTTTTCTAGTCTGCCACTTTCTCCTTGTGTCCTCAAGCCTCCCTGGAAACACCCTGCTTCTTCTTCCTAGACAACATCCACCACCCCCCTCCACCTCAGCCCTGTTCCTCTTTCTGCCTGTTTCTTCCCAGTGTCTTAGCACCCTGGGAAAATGGACTGGGGCATGTTTCTCAGGAAGGCCCTGATCCACACGCAAACTCCTCCCCAGGCGCTCACAGCAGCCCGGCTCCCTTGGCGTGTAGCCTTCACACTGGAAAGTGCAGTCAAGTTGCAAGGAATTTGGTAGCGCTAATCAAACATTTTCTGTGCACCACCTGGAACTGGTGTGTGTTTTAAGATAATGCCTGGCTTCAGATTGGATGCTGCTGATCAGAGCAGTAAGTCAGCTCCACTTCGTGGCTGCAGGTTTCCCGGCCCACTCAGTGCCTTGGAGCAGATTTCAGTATACAGATGTTTTTCAGCTTTCCCCTTCATCTGCGAGGAGAATGATTATAACATCCTGAAGTTCCCTTGCCATCCAATTATTCCCATTTTGCCTCTGCATCTTAGCTCATTGATAATAAAAGGCAAGAGAGGCCTGGAAGCCCTTGTTCATCTTTGCTTGAAGGCACCATCATGCTGGTAACAGGAGTGTGCTTTGCAGCCTAGTGGGACCTCAGGTAGGGGTCATACTGAAGTCATAGGGAACCTCCATCCAATGTGTGGCAATCGGCCTTATGGGTTTACACTCATATCCCATCTCCCTGCAATACTCACATACACACACACCCTCGGTCCTCAGTGTCCTTGTGGTTTTCCACTTGCGACATGAGATGCAAGACAGGTTGCCATGGTCACCATGAGGGCATCACAGGTCCAGCCCTGGGCAGCTGGGGTTGGAGGGTGGGAGGAACAGAGTCTTTTGGGGGGTGGGGGATGGGGTAGCTGGCTACATACCACCCAGCAGAGGGCAGCAGTGCCTAACAGTGGATCCTAAATTACTTCATTGATTCAGAGTTAGGCTAAGGCATGTTGGGAGTGACTTTAGGGCAGCCCCAAGAAATTGGGGGATTTTTTTCCTTAAGGCGTGGGTGGGCTGATGAATACAGAAAACCCTAGAACCAGGAAGCCCTTTAGAGAACAAAGGTCTGGTCTGTTCATTTTACAGCAGGAGAATTTGTGGGTTCCCAGGCTTGTCCTGGGAAGGAGCTTTCAGGGTGCCATGCTGTTCTTTGCTTGGAAGGTGACAGCACCAGCTGCCAGAGGTGGGACCAGCAGGCAGCATTGTGAAAAGAGGCTGGCTTCATCAGCATTTTTACCCCTGGTCTTAGTGCAGTGGGTCAGGTCCTAGTCATTGCAGAGAAAGTACAAAGTCTTCTAGATTCAGCTTTTTCATTTTCAAGCAAATGCAGTTGACCTGCAATGTCTGTTTTTTTCTGAGTAGCGCCTATGCCAGCATGTCTTGCATCTAAAAGCCATTCTCCTCCCTCTCTGCCCAACCCAGGGACTCTCCTTGACTCTCTAAACGTGCTCATTTTCTGAGGATTTACCCTTGATATTGGTCCTTATCCTCAAATCCATTCTGCAAATGAATCTCAGATTAACCTCACTTCTTCCTCTCCCCTCATGGCACTGTCAGGAAGGAAAGGGGAGGGGATGAATGACTTCAGAAGCAGGGGAAACATGGAAGTCTAGGGAGCAGAACCCAGGACAGTCACCCAAGAGTATTCTTCAGATTGCTGTCCTATGACATCCAGCTGGGATGGGGGCTTAGACATTTGGAAGCATGGGACAACTTGGGGCAAGATGAAACCTGGGTGGCAGGTCTAGAGCCTGGGTGGCGGGTCTAAATTGAACCCAGAGCATCCTGAGGACATGAGTACCTGAAGGCCTGGGAGACAAGAAAGAGAGAAGGTAGGAGGTGGGAGTCCAACACATGCAAATCTTGCCAATGTCCAGTCTTGCTGGGGGCCATCAGGGAAGCTGTAAAGAAGATGCCTGCAGGGACAGGTAGGCTGCTCTGGGTGACTTCTAAGCCCATCTCTACTCTTAGCTTCTGGGATTCTATGAGTGGGCGGAGTTTAGAAACACTTTTGGCAGAAGGGGATTCCATATGGTCACTCTATTTCCCACCTGGAGCTGGGCTGTTTAAGTATGCAATGGGCCAATTTCCTCCATTTTCCAGCATAGGCTGATGGAACCTTCAGGTGTTTCTGGGGACTGTGTGGGATCGTGGGAAAAGTGCTGCATTTGAATCTGGAGACCTGGGTCTGGGTCCCACTTTTCTCACTCACCCACTGTGCCATCTTGGACAAGTCACTTTTCCTCTCTGGTTTTTTGTTTGTTTGTTTTTGTCAAATATATGGGTTGAAATACATCAGGGAAGGCAAATATGCAGCACAAATGAAGCCACAGCACATGTTGCTATTGAATCACAGCATTCTTTTCTACTAACTAGATGCAGAATCCTGCTCAACACTACATTTGAAACAGCATTAGCAACTAAATAGAACTTTCCTTTGGGATTACAACTGTTTGTCATCACTGGACTAGACAATTTTAAAGGTGATTTGCCGTTCTAAGGTAAACTCTTCGCATTGCATACTACCCACGAGTGCCATGGCTATAGAAAAAGTGGATATCTACAGCGTTTAAAAAAAGACCTACATGAACTATCAAAGGAGACATCTGAAAGTATTGGTGTCAATCAATTATTTAAGTGCCTCCTAAATGTCTAGAATTTTCATAAGTTCTTTACAGAGAGATTCGCCCTAAAGTACAGACATTTCAGAAACTAATGATGATTAAAACTAAAACTAAAACTCACTCTGACCCATAAAGGATATGACTTTTTTTTATACTAAAGGGCAAGAAATCACTTAGACTCCAGGTGGAGAGAAAGTCCCTAGGTGGGGTGGAGAAAGTGAAGTACTGTGGAGAGTCTGAGAAGCATAATGTGGTGACTAGGTGTATTGCAGACTGAGTCATGTAGACTAATGCTAGCATAAATGCTTTTTTTGCAGGAAATCTTCCCCTATATCTTCAGGTAGAAGAAAATTCCATTGTCCTCTGTCCCCATTATACTACTCAATAGATTCTACCATGTACTCATTTTCTGCAAAAGTACCCACTTTCAAAGGAAAGTAGAGCTTGTATTTAACTCCTTCCTATACATATTCTCAGCATCTAGTACAAGTGTTACTTACAAATGTTACTTGAATTGAGTTGAAATAAAAATTTTGCCCCTAGTCAGTCTTTCACTTGAGAAGATTATAGTCAATATAATTGAATCACCAAAGTACTATGCCCAAGATGGCACAACAGAAGAAAGAAAGAAAATATTGATTTAAGTACAGAAACTCTCAAGTGGCTCAGGTTGGAATCTAGAAGCAGGCTGGGCTCGGGGGCTTAGCCTGTAATCCCAGCACTTTGGGAGGCTGAGGCAAGTGGATTGCCTGAGCCTGCGGGCTCGAGACCAGCCTGGGCAACTTGGGGAGACCTCATCTCTACAATAAATCAAAAAATTAGCCAGGTTGGTAGCACGTGCC
The DNA here is from genome assembly GCA_963574415.1 of Tarsius wallacei. Classification (NCBI taxonomy): domain Eukaryota; kingdom Metazoa; phylum Chordata; class Mammalia; order Primates; family Tarsiidae; genus Tarsius; species Tarsius wallacei. The sequence goes on along the minus strand of CAUYQG010275769.1, from coordinate 19,589 downwards.
TGTAATTCTGGCTACTTGGAAGGCTGAGGCAGAAGGATCGCCAGAGCCCAGCAGGTCGACATTGGAGTGGCAGTGAGTGTGCCACTGCCCTGCATTCCAGACTAGGCGACAGAGTGAGACTCCAACTCAAAAAAAAAAAAGGAATCTAGAAGCAAAGGAAGCATACCAGACCCAGTCCCTTGTCTTTGTAGCTTATGCTCTTTAGGGTGTCTGTGGTCAAGAGACCATAGAAAATAAGTTCAGGAGGTCCCTCTTTGATCCCTAATTTCCTCAATTATAGATTAAGGGGTTTGGTAAAGAATATGTTTAATATTTTCCAAATCTGACATCCCATGATGATGTTTTATTTCAAAGAGTCTGTAATTATTTCTTAATCAAATAAATGCCAAGTGTCGCTATCCAACTGCATTATGTGAGAAATGGGTTTGGTCTTGCCAGGCTCTGTTCGATCAGGGAGTCAGCTCTAGTTGGTGGAAATGATTTGCTCTGACACATGCAGAGCACAGGCTAGCTTCATCCATGGGGAGGGATTCATGGGAAAAGTTCAAGAACAACTTCTCAGAGAACTCAAGCTTTGAATCTATAGGTGAGACTTCTCCTTTGAGAGGTGATAGCCTGCCAGTGTCCAGGAAAGTTCTGAAAGTCTGCAGATCCAGATCTTGGCGACCACGGGCCGGTCAAGGCAGCTCCATATTTATCAAACAACCTCAGAGTTGATGAAGCATTTTCACAGGTGTTGCCACTTTTGGTCCCTGACAATGAGGTTAAGAGCTGTGATTTCTATTTTCTAGATGGGGTAGCTGAGGTCCAAAGTCAACAAACAGTTAAACTGATTTTGAGAAAGAAAAGAGAACAGCTTCTGATATCCAAAAGTTGGTTTGGTACTTACAGCCAGGTCGCGTTATTCTCTTATTGAATGTAAACAATCTCAAAAAATACTTACCTTAGACAAGGTTACTCTGAGACCATGAGTAAGTGAGACCAAGCAAGGCCATGTCATAATGATGCCTTAATTAAACATAGACAGAAACAAGGACACTGTGTTACCCTAAGCTATCAAACACTCTCTTTCGGGTAAAATAAATAACTTTGACTTTTTCCCCCAGTTATAGATTTATTCTCATTCTCACATAGATATAATTTATTGAGATATTCAATCACACACTTTTCTCTGCTTCCTGATAGTATCCAATCTTGAGCAAAACTTTGTTTCCTTAGATCTTCCCCGAATCATCCAAACAAGGCCCTAGTGCTATAATAGGTTCCTTCTGAAATTCTCTTGCTAATATACACTGTGATTTCCCACGGTGTATGCGCTCCCTTGATACATAGAGTCATAGAACCACCTGGGCCAACTACAGTGTGTTCCTCGTGGTCTGTGGCTAAAAGACATTGACGACTTCAACACCGTTTTAAACGGGTTGCCAGTCATACACTTAGTAAGGGTTGGTCTTGTGATATCGATCCCATTGTTCTTTCCAGGATACCACAATACTGAAGGAAACAAGGCTATCCTACTCTACAACATCAAAACGTAATAAAGAGGCCCCAAGAGTATAGTGGAAGTCACCACGAGAAAGTTGAAAGACTATGGGGTGTAAGGAGAATGAATCACTGTAATGATTTCTATTTGAGTCTCTAGTTCAATGTTTCAAATCCCTTTCAGATCAAATGATTCCACTGAACCTTATTTTACTTTGGTGAGGAAGGTGCAGTGGGCATTCCTTGGCTATTTGGTAGGTGAGATGGAAAGTGATTTACATAGGGTTCTTTAGCTATTTAAGGGAGTGTTCCTTGATGTATCAGCCATACTTCTCCTGCCCGGCATTCTTTTTAGTCATGGTCAAGTTCTGAGACAGCCACAAAGTTAGAAGATGGGAGATTCGGTGGGGAGGATTTTTATCTAAAATGGTCTGGGAGGTTTAAAATAATCACAAAGTGTGAGCAAACAAAGACACAGCTCTGATAGAGTCTGAAGTACCCATAAGCGTCACTAAAAGTTGGGTGGAGCTCACACTGTAGACAGTCCTTATCTAGACAGAGTATTTTTAAGGTATTTCACCCAGATCTGGGAACCCGTAAGGGGATCCATGAGTGCCCGGAATGCGTTCAGATGAAAGCAATGACTCTGAAGGGTGGCTTTGAAACCAGGTCCAAGGACTAGTGGTTCAAGGAATGGGGCACAGACAGACAGCCTAGAGAAGAGTCCCATGTGGTGGAAACATGATAACTCTCTTCAGACATGGGAAAGGCCATCACACAGAAGAGAAAATAGACTCTCACTATGTTACACTGGAGGCAGAATTAGGACCAGTGGGCGGAATTTATAAGCAGCCAGCTTTTGGCCAGATATAGGAATTGCCTTTTTAACACAGAAAGCTGTCCAGCAATGTAGATGGCAGTAAGCTTATTATTTCTCAGGGAATTTAAGTATAACCTGAAGGACATTTTGTGGGGGATACTTGAGAACAGATCCCACACCAGGTGGAAGTTGGTGCGCCACAGCACCTGTGGTTGTCCCTTCTCTAATATGTCTTCTTTGGTCTTTAAGGGTGACTTTAGACTTCGGGTGAAAGTGAGGCTGGGATGGGGAATTCAAGGATTAATAAGACACCATCACTTTTCTGTGCTGTGTTTTTTATTAGATCATTCACTACCTTGGATTTAATTTCATTAGCTCTTTGGACAGGTGTCATCTCCCCATCAAACTCATTTGATAAAAATGTATTGAGAACTTCTGTGTTCCAGGTTCTATGAGTATGTTGGTGGATAAAGCAGACACGACGTGACACCTCCTCTCATAGAGATCCATCAAGACCTTAAACAGGAGAGCAGGAACTGTACCAAAGTTTAATTTTTAAAGTCTCATAGAGCATTAGTAAAATGCCTGTCCATTAACATGGTTGTATATGGAGGACTAAACTAGAATTCGGGACATGGATGTCCAACCCCAGACACTTTCTGCTGAATCACTTTTCTCTATCATGTTATCCTAGAGTTGTAAAAGAAAAACTACTCAGAAGTTTTTGAAGTCAGTTTTCACTGGAGCTAGAGGATGGCTATCTAAGTTCAATCCTAAATGTTAACTGTGGTACAATAGCTCATAGATTCTTCTCAAGAAGTAGCTCTCCAAAGATTTTACTCTGGAGACTGGGAATAAAAGGAGCTGTCTTCAAACCTCTTTATCAGTAATTCAATTTGGTTCAGTTTAGTTCAATTCAATTCTTAATAGGAGCCTTTAAGGCACTATGCTAAATACTCTAGAGAATTCAGAAATAAATAAGACCTAGTCCCTAGCCTTAGGAGTTTGCTGTCTAGTTTGGAGCCCACAGATAAATAACTATAAATTCAAAGTAAAGTATCTAAGTGCCTTAGAGGAGAAATAAGTAGATAGAGATTACCCCGATTTCTGGGTCCAAGAAGGAAATGAAATTTCACAGGAATTTTGAAAAATGTATGCATTTTTTATGGTGATTGTTGAGGGCAGGATCTTCCAGGAAGTCAGATGAACAAGTCACAGAAATGGGAACTCATGGGATTTTTTTGGAGGAATTCTTATGATTGGGATGTTGGTAGGTAGTTATAGCAGGTAAAGTGGGATGATGGGGCTGTAGAAGACAGATCAACAGTTTATTCCATGTTAAGTGGATCATAGAGAATCATAGGAGGCTGTCACCCAGAGAAGAGGACCAGTCAGAGTCTTGGCATAGAAAAGGTGCCTCTAGTGTTTTGGGATGGATTGGAAGTAGTGACAAAGCAAGTGTCTAAGAAGTAGAGAAAACCCAAACCAAAGTGACCACGTGAAATGAAAAGAAGGGGACGAATCTGAGATCTGAGGTGGGAGAACCTGTAAAGCTTCAGTTTTGGAATAAATGGGTAGGGAAAGGGGAGGGGTGGGTGAAATGAGAGGATGGGGAGGGGAGCAGTGGGGCGGAGATCAAATGGGAAGGGCTGGGTTTTAGATGTTGATTTTCAGGTGCTGTTAGGACTCCAGGTTGAGAGTTTATTTGGCAGTTGGAAGCCAGCATCTAGAGCTTGAGATATGAGTTGAGGTTAGTGCCAGGGATTTACAAGTCAGTTGAGGAGAAGCCAGCATTATATGAGAAGATGTAAGCATCAAGGACTTGAGTATAAATAACCTCAGGAGATTGGAAGGAATACCTGTGTTTAGGAACAAAGTAGAGAAGAAGGTAGCAAAAAAAGACAGAGAGCTGGGTTTGTGATAAAATCACCACTGAGCAGACTATAGAAACCAGAGGAGACTTTTCAAGAGAGGTAGGCTGGTGTCAGTAGATCAAATGATGTCATAAGTCAAGGAGGACCAGTGATGAGAAAAGCTTTTGATTGTGGCAGGTGCAGTTGTTTGGGTGACCTTTGGAAAACAGCCTCAGAGCTTGGTGGGAGAGGCAGTCAGATGGCAATGGGCTGTTCCAGCAGTGGCAGCAATGATGTAAGGCCACACTTTAAAGGGTATGAAAAGTGAAGGACCATTCTGAGAGAATCTCAAGGTTGACAACCTGTTTTACTAAAACGGGAGAGACAAGAATCTATTTTTAGGAAGAAGTGGGTAGAAATCAAATGGCTACAAGTATGAGCAAGAGAAAAGAACCATAAATCTGGATGTAAAGTCTCTATTGAACCAATAGCCAGAAATCAGGATCTGCAGCTCCAGAGGTCAACAATTCCATGTTCAGACAGCTGGCTTCTAAGCCTACCCCCAAACCATGCCTTGGCTTGCATAGTCACCTCCTCTTGGGATGCTTCCATGTCCTGCCTGTCCCACCACCACCGAGAACCATCTTTAAATGCCCTACCTGGCAGTGATCTCTCTTGTTTCTGAAACCTTGTTGCGCCAACAGGTAGAACCATCCAGAGTAGCCTGGAATTACTTTCTCTCCTGAGTGTTTTTGCCTTTCCAACTAGACTCTGGGGGACTGGGAGCAGGTTTTATACTTCCCCTCATTCTCAGTAACACTTAGTGGAATCTGGGTGCACAGCGGGTGCTCAGTGATATCTTAGAGTCATAGAATTAAATCAACAAAGTCCAAGTACCTCATTTCCCTGATGCAGAATTGAAGTCTGGAGAGACTTGTGAATTAATTTACTCATTCTGTCATTTGTCAAACACCTGCTGAGCATTTATTTGTGGCAAATATTTTGTAAGATGCTCAGGACCTCAAGGAGACAAAAAGATTCCTATCCTAGCCTGGATGAGAGATATAATCAGCTCAGAAAAATACAAACTGTGTAGAGTGAAAGGGTGGGAGGAGGAAATGCTATTAGTTAGATCTGAGTAGTGAGGTTAAATCCAGGGAAGAGGACGACTTGCCCTGAACTTCAAAGAAAGGTCAAGGACTCATGGCTAGCTTGTTAATATCCATGCCAGGATGTAGCCCAGACCTCTCAGATCCACGTGGCCACTCTTCCAAGGGCATTGGTTAATTACCTTATTGAGTAACTGATTGCTCTGTTTCCAGACATAGCTTCCCATCCTGCCCTGACCAGCAGGTCTGTGGACATACACTGAGTTTGTTAGGTATTTGGGTGACAGAGGGAGCCACTGTTGGCTCTAGGGAAAGGGAGGAGCATAAGGGAAGTGGTGAGGCTGATTAGGAAGGGTCAGAGAGACAAGTATGCAAGGCAAGAGGTGGGGAACTGTGGTCATGGATTGCCCACAGAGCCTGTCCTGCCCTCCCTTGATCCTTGATTCTGGTAGTCCATGGTACTAGTACTACCTTTGTAAATTAGAGGTTTTGTGTGTGTGTGTGTGTGTGTGTGTGTGTGTGTGTGTACAAGAGTCTCTCTGCTCTCAGAGCAAAGGGGCTCAGCCCAAAGCAGGGATTACATCTTTGGGTTAACTCACAAATGTCTATGTTGTTTGGAATCAGATGCTTTGGGTCTGAGTCCCTCAGTCCTTCTGTCTTTTAGTCCTAGAATCTGGTTGTCTAGGTTAGAAGCCCAGATCAGCAAAAGGATATCAATCCAGAGGGACTGACTGCAGGGAAAGGAGAGCTAGGGACAGTTTCACCCAGAAGGCTGCAGTTTTTAGTGGAAACCCTGACCAGCAGGTGAGATGTGTTGGCATCTCAGGGAGGGCTCGAGGATAGAGCCGGCAACTGGCTTGTGACTTTGGTTTTGCCTCCAGCAGCGCAGTGAGCCCAGGAAGCTTCTATGCCTCTCTGGCTTTCTGGTTCCCCATCCTTAATGTGAGAGGTGGGGGTGGGGGTAGGGATTGAACAGCCTCTGAGATCCCTTCCATCTCTGGTGGTCTCCAGACTTCTAACTGGAACCCTGAGAAGACAGCAGCTTATCAATCTCTCTTCTCACCTCAACTGGAGTCAGAAAATATTTGGCTCCAGCTCTTCAGCATGGGAAGTGGTGGCCCACAGACATCACAGTGGAGATATTAATAGATTATTCCAAATGTTATATTTGCATAGATGCACCACTCATTATGCAGATTGCCAATTATGAATTATTTGTTCTTTCTTCCAGGGGAGAAGTTGTTTATTTGCAAACTGCACGAGGGTGACTTTGGGCAGCGTAGAGACAAGCCCCTCACTCAGCACATGCCTTGGGGGCTCTCTGTAAGACCTGTACTTTAACATATTCTTAAAGAGCCAGGCGCAGGTTGGCAGAGGGTGCTGGGTAGGGGATGAGGAGAGGGAAGCCATCCATAGGATTTTCAGAGAAGGACTAAAGTGAGAAGGTCTTGGGTCGCCATGATCTGATGGTTAATGTGAAATAAAAATAGCTTTGCTCTAAGTTAAGCATAGCCCACAACGCACTCACTCCTTTCTAGTCACAATATTTCTTGGATGAGCGAGATCATGAGGATCGGATCTCTTCTTGGCAATTCAAAAAACACCAGCTCGAATAGGAACCTTTAATGGTAACCCCGGTGGGACACTAGCTATGCAGGGACAGCGACTCTCAAGTCCTTGACATGGGTTGTTTTGTGTCACCTCCTGGCTATTAGGAGACACTGAGGCTTAGATAATTTACATACTGGTTCTGTGCTGAACTGCTGTTTGAGTGCAGGTTGTCTGCTCCCAGAGTCCAAGTATTTAACCACGACACTCTGCTTTTCCTTAGACAGTTAATACTTTGACCGTGGGCCATTTTTCTCAGGGCCATATATAAACCCAGTACTGAGCTCTGTGGGCATGTAGAAACAGGAGCATCTGATATAGTGCCCCCAGCTGTCCCTGCTAGACTCTGGTCTTCCACTTAAGTCTCTAAATCTGAGAGGAGCCTGGAGTTGGCTCCAGAGGGAGAGTGTGGGTGATTAATGAGTCTTTAAAGGAGAGATGAGGGAGAGCTGTAGGAATTGTTTGCAGAGAAGAGAAAAGAGGAAGGTGGGAGGAATCTGGGGCAATAGCTAAGGCTAGTGCTGGAGTGGATAGAATCAGAGACGCTTGGAAGAAGAAAGAAGCTTGGAAGTCCCATAGTCTAGCGTCATACCCCATGTAGGCTAGAGAGCCCAAGATGAATAATGCAAAGGTGTCAAGATAATGAGGAAAAGGGGTTTCCACCATTAAAAGGCAAGGACAAGAAGAAGTCAATTCATAAGTCCTCATGGACTCCCTGCTCTGTCTGCCCAGACCTGGGCACAGTGTCATGGTATTTACATAGAAATGAGCCTTGTTCTTAGGAGGGGCTGGTCTAGCTGGGCTTCCAGACCTCAAAATGAGATAGACACCACAAGCTAGTCCACAAGCAATGGAAGTGTGGTCTAGAGGTGCTCTGTCCAGTCTGGCAGCCACTAGCCACAGACAACTATTGAGCATTTGAAACATGACTGCTTCAAATGGTGCTGAATATTTAAAACCACACACTGGATGTCAAAGACTTAGCATGACAAAGTAATGCAAAATACGCAATTATATTTTATATTGGTTAAATGTTGAGATGATATTGTGTGCATATTAGATTGATTAGATGACACCATTAAAATTAATTTTATTGGCTTTCTTAACTTTTAAAAATGTGGCTATCAGAAAACTTAAAACTACATAGGTTACTTATATTATATTTATTATATTATTATTTATTTATTATATTATGGTGCGTGCTATGTTATTAGATCCTGGCTATGTTAGGTACAGTCCATGGACAATTAGCACCAGTATTGCCTGGGAGCTTGTTAGAAATGCAGAGTCTCAGGTTCTACCCTACACTTACTGAATCAGAATTTGCATGTTGACATTGCTCCAGTTGATCTGTTAAGTACTCATCTGAGAAATACTAGATTCGACCAGTGATGCCATGTCTCCTTGTGGGTTGATCTTCTCCAGTCTTCATACCTAAACAAGGCCCTCTCCAGCAGTAACTGAATGGCCAAGAACAAGGTCCATCCTCAGCGTAACCCAAGATTTGCTAGGCAGAACAAAAAGCTGCTATGCCAGGTGCTCTTGGATCATCTCCAGTTCTATCTAGCATGCAATGACCCTATCATCATAATACAGAAATGCTGTTATCGCATGAAAATTAATTACTCACCATCACATTTAATTTTAGAATCTCTAGTTTCCAGCCAAGGTCTTATCTAAGAAGGTAATAGTCTTCCGATTCCTTTTGAGAACATTTGTTTACTTTGTATCAGATAATCCTGTTTTTATGTCCTTTAAAAAACTTTATCCTGGTATTCATACTCATCAATAAATTTACTTGTGAAGTAAGCTAAGCCTCAGTTTACTCCTCTGCAAAAAGGATTAAACGATGACACTGTTTATTCACTCAATAGCTCATATAAGGATTAAGCTAGTTAAGTATGATATTAGGGTTCAGTAAGTATTAACTATTATCATTATTATTAATGTTATTAGTTGAAACAAATATTGAATGGCCCAAAGATTTTTATGTGAGTGCAAAGAGTCATAGAAATAGGGTCTCCTAACTGTATTTGAACACCATATGGGGGAGGTGGAATTTGAAGTGGTCTTTGAAGTATAACAAGGTTTGGAGAATAAGAGATAGTCAGTTTGGTGGACAGAAGAGCATCATTACCAGAAGAGGTAAGATTGAAAGGCAGGTTGGGCACTTTCAAGGGCAACGGAGGTAGAAGGGATGTTTTGAGGCAACGTGATTAAACATTCCTGACTCATGTTGAGAATATGGGTGTCTACATCATCAAACCAGGGCACACAGCACCTTTACTTTTGGGGGGTGCTGTTTTGTTTTGCCTTGGGGGACACCAGATTATTCCATCAGCCTCTCTGGCCTGACCTCTCTGAGCCAAGCTACGGGCACTGGGATCACGCTCCCACGCTGACATTTCCCTGAGACTCATTTCATGCTATTTCTTCACGGGGGCATCTGGACTGACAATGCAAAGAGACTTTTCCCACATAATTGAAAGGAATTTCTGATTATGCGCGGGGATGTCAGCCATGATGCGGTCTTGGACCGTTTCCAATTCCAAGACAGTGTTCCAGTCGCCCTCTCTCTCCCCCTCCTCGGCATCCTCCCTGTGAACTTTCTGCTCCCTTCTGGGAGTGATTTCTCAGGATAATATGGTGTTTCCAAGCTTCCCTTTCTCCCCCCAGACTGCTGGGACCTGCAGGAAGTACACTCTTTTGGGGGGCTCTGCTCCTAAGTGAGGCCGATCACAGACCTGCCAACGTGTCCTCAATGGTTACCCTATCATGGCTGTATCTGGAACCCAGCGCCTGACAGGAAAAGGTTGAGTGAACACACATATATTTTGGGTCTTTCTTTAGAGAAGTCCTTTTGAATATGCAGAACAAAGTGAAGGCTGCATTTATCTCTGACCTTTTCCGGCTCTTTTCTTGCATCTGTTAAGGGAAAAACAGGCCTCTGAGCTCACCAGCCTCATCTCCCACGGAGCAGATGATAGAGTTGCCTGGATTCACTCCCTCGCCTGCCTCACTCTGAGGCCTGCCTGACTCTTTCCTTGTGGCTGGTTCTCCTGGCGCTCTCTGAGGGAAAAATGACACAGAAGCCTTGCGGCGTGGTTGAAGTAGGGGCTGAACGTCCCAGACCTTGGATATTTCAGCTTTATATGCTTTTTCTTTTATGTCTCTTTACCCTATTGCTAATCCTTTTGTGTTCCTTAGTAGGGTCGCCTCTGATCTAAAGGAAGAATGTGTGACAGGAACAGGGAAGGGGAAGTTGGAGACAGCATCAGCCTGCCCCCTCGGTGCTCATCATAGGAGATGGCTTTGCTGAAAACCTCAGTAGTTCTGACTCTCAGTTTATAGGGTTTCGTTAAGCATCTGGTTTGATCTAGGGGTGCCTTTGGGAAAAAAAATCTACCTGTGTTTTTGCCCTTTCTTATAACTTCCCCTGAAAACAATAACATGGTAGAAAGAATTCTAGACTTGCTATGAGGATTTGATTCTGCGAAGAACTCCTAGAGGGTGTGTGCACTTGACTATAAGTTCACCAAAGTGTTGCCAGGTGTCTTGGTCTCTCATTGTATTCTTGGAGCTTAGCACTATGCCTGGTACACAGTAGGTGTTTATTAGAAAATATAATCTGGAGCAAGTTCATATATAAAATAAATATTTATGTATATATTTATAAACATGCATATGTAAATAAGAGGGGGAACCACAAAGCCCAGAACTTATTTATTAAAAATAGTGTATTCATTTTTACATGTTTCAACTTTAATCACTTTCAAAGTATTCTTTGATGCCATACACCTATCAAGATGCTTTTTCCACTGCTCAAAACAGTTTGTGAACTTGTTGATGTAGATGCCTTTTAGTGCTTCTGCTGTTTTTTTGTTTCACCTCTTCCACACTGGCAAAATGTTTCCTTTTGAGGAATTTTATCATCCAGGGAAACAAAAAAAAGCCGCTCAGGGTGAGATTGGGTAAATAAGAAGGGTGGGGGATGGGGGTCATGTCGCTTTTGGTCAAAAACCACTGAACACTCAGTGTGGTGTGGACAGGTGCACTCGCAAGTCACCCATCATGAAATGGGCAAATGTGTCCTTAAAATTTCATAACTAAATATGTAATATTTCCTTAGAGTATGCCTTACATCTTCCTAATAACCTCCTAATAAGATACAAATGCCCCTGGGTTGGGCATCACATTCAATCACATATGTGACTTAGTTTGAAAAATGACTTTTCTAAGAAAGACAGAAGAGACCAAACGTCCTGACTATTTAGCCCCAAAGAAGAGTGGATAGGCAAAAGGGTACTAGGAGAGAAAACTGGAAACGAAGTCCTCTTCATCGGAGACTGAACTGTCCCCATTCTTCTGCTCCAGGTATCAGGCCTAATTCCCCCTTTACACTGGAGGAGGCTAGAGAGAGGGTAAGGAAAGGGATAGATGAGCAGCAACAGTATTTCCTCAAACACAACCATTGCATTCGCTTAATGGAGAATCATAGCCTTTCCTAGGTGGACTGGTTGCAATCACCCATTCAATTTAGGATCCGCCCTTGCAACATCCTAACAACCCAAGTTGTTGCTCAGTGCCCTCTTGGTTGAAGCTGATGAGAATTTGCTGCTTCATAAGGCTTGCCATTCTGCTGTCGAATGGCCAAAATTTTTAAAAAGCAAATTGAATTGGATGATTAAGATCTTTGGCATTTATTGGCTGTTAACATCACTGGGAATGCTTCCATGTCCAATGGGATGAATTTCTCATTGGTGTGGGAGGAGCAAAGGGTTAATCCACTCCAATGCACAATTTTGAGGACTTTGAGATTTGTCTTGAGCCCTTGTGTCTCCACCTACTCTTCATGCTTCTCCCTTGTCTGCACAGTCTTTCCTCTCTGACCTCAAAACTGGAGGCCCCAAACCTCTCTAGATTTGACATTTGCAAAGTTTCACGGATTGTTGAACAGAGATGATAAATCTGGCTTTCCAAATGCTTAACAAGGAAAACGCTATTATAAAGTCATATGCCCAATGTGGCAGGAAATAGCCTGTGGCTTCTTCCTTAAATCCAGCCATGAAAGCAATCATCCAGCTCCACCCACATCTCCATCTCTGACCCCCTGTAGCTAATGCCCAGGGAGAAGCTAACAATGGCTCCAAGGGACCAAGGCTTCTGAGTTTTTAGTCCTCAAGGATATAGCTGTTATTTTAAGTCTTCTGTTTTCCCTCCTACACTCTCACCCTCAACTCATGCTTCTTCTATATATTCAAATATCATAAAACTCAGCAGCAGTCAAGCCAAAGTATACATTCAAAGGAAGACTGTGACTATAAGTGTGGAGATGTCACCATCATGAGGGGCTTGGAAGCATGGCTCGTGAGACCTGCAGGAAGCCTCAGGTGCCTTTTGTTTCGGGAAAGGGAAAACATCGTGGAGTATCTCTCCATCTCTCCAAAGTTATGTCTGCCTGGAAGATGCATCTGTCATCTCCTGTCCCCTGGAACCCCACTGTAGGAATTCCCACTGTGCACAGAACAGCAGAGACATGAAGGATCACAGCCACCCAGATGCTCCTGTTTTCAATCCAAGGCATTAACCCATGAGCTCCAGGGTTGCCTTTGATTAATCAAAGAGTGCATCAAGTCTTCAGTGCCTCTTTCTCTAAAGAGCTATTGCTTTGCTCTGATTATAGTTCCTGAGCTTAGGAATCCTGAACCCAAGTTGAGAACAGAATAAGTAGAGCACCAGAGAAAGAAGAAAACTTTTAAACCAACTCAGCAATGACAAAAAACTCTGATTTGTAGTTTTTGCTGATTTCCGTCATTTAAATGTGTGCGTCAAGGCCAATGCCAACCTCCCTGATGTGAGGTTGCTGACATCAGAACAGGGGAATGATGCTTGGTGGGTGTGGTGTGAATGAGCTCCAGCAGCGCTGGGAGAAGGTTACCTTCGCAGGATCACAGGGACACTAAAATGTCATGGTTGCAGGTTGGCACAATGTTCCAGTTTGCTTGCTCACTGATTTGGTCAATGTGTCATTTAAAATGAGGAGATAGTCATCCTTCACATGCAGTAAAGACCTCTTTACTTCTTTGTTTTTGCTCTTGGTCATGACTGATTTTACTGGTTACTGAGAATCCCAAAACAGGAAGAAAAATAGATGGAGGAAAAGAGGCTCCTTCTTCCCCTAACTTATAGGAAACTTTCCATCTCACATGTATGAAATCTTGGTAGTTTTCTCCAAACACCTAGGCTGCCACCTTTCTGTGGGACCTTGGTCAAGTTGTTTTCCTTTCCTGGCTTGCTGTTTTCACAGCTGTCAAATGAAAAGGGTGGATTATAAAATGTCCCAAGTCCCTCAAAGTTCTAACAAAACTAAATGTCTGAAAACTACAGATCCAAAATATAAAACCCAAGTGAAAATTCCCCATCCAAGAAACATCATTCTTTACTTTCATGCTGCTAGATAACTGGTTGCCTGCCCCTTGGCTCAATGGGACTGTGATTCTGACAGATTTTCCTTCTCTCTCCTCTTGCAGGGCCTCTGCATCCTGTGTGATTTCAGAGGATACCAACAAGCCCTTAAACTGCACTTTCATGGATTCATGACTCCGCCTGATATGCTGCCTTCACACCTAAGCTTTGTTCCATTATGAAGTGTGTAGACCAATCTGACAAAGCAACCAAATTAATCGGCAGTCATGCATGCTTTGGTATCGATACGTACCCACCAGCTACCAAGTGAACCAGTCTCCAGTAGAAAGAGACACATGCTCGGTAAATATGGAAGTCAGGAAGTCACAGAGAGAGAGATTCAGTCATGGATCCTGGTGAGGCATAAGTCTGTCCTTGGTAGAAGGCAGTGGTGAGTTTTTCTGGACAACCAGAAAGCAACTAGCAGGAGCTTCTGGGTGGTGGGAGAAAAGAGGGCACTATAGGAAGAAAATTGATCCTGAAAGGGAGGTCAACAGTGATGGGCCTCTCTCTAGCTCAGTTTGCAGAGGGTCTACCCTGCATATTTCAACCTCCTTGTTGGAGGTGGGATGAGCCACGGCGGGGTCTTCAGCAGGACCTGTATTAGTGTCTTGATTGTCCAAATGTCTTCCGCACCCATTGGTACCTGGCTGGACAGAGCTCAGAGTCTCCTCTCATCCAGAATATTTCCGGAGAGGAGGAGAGCCGTTGTGAAGAAAGGCCCCTGGGTGAAGTGGGGACTGAGCCCAGGGGGGACAGTATGATCAAGATGGCAGCTGTCACCAGCTAGAGGACTCTGCAGAGGAAACCAAAATGCTTGGTTCAAACCCTTGAGGGGGGGCAGCTGTGTTCTGTTCTCTGCTCCAGGTCATTGCTTCACAGAAAGTCCTTGGTACATGCTTGGGAAAAGAAAACCTAAAAACTCTTGTGATGCTCACTCTACTCATGCTGGTAGAACTGTTTTGATTAAAAAACTAAATGTAAAAATATGGAACCAACTGTGCTGTCCCTTGAAAGTGGACTGGATTTAAAAAATGTGATACATATACACAATGCAATACTATGCAGCCATAAAGAAGGATAAAATTATGGACTTCACAGCAACTTGGACTTAGAGTCTATCATACTGAGTGATCTATCACAGAACAAAGACCTGAATACCACAAGTTATCACTCATAAGCAGACCCTGAACAATGATCATAATACTATAAAAAAGTGATTAGCAGTAATGGGATACTGCCAGGGGAGGGAGGAGGGCACACATCAATAAGGGTACCTGATCTCAAACCAGGCAAAATGGGGACCAAAGGGAGATTCAAAGTTTACCTGTAAAATGACCACTTATCTACCTCACCCTATACCTCTTTAAAATAAATAGATTTTTTAAAAACTCTAAATGTATGTTGACTTTGTGTGTGTGTATATGTGTGTGTGTGTGTGTGTGTGTGTGTGTGTGTGTGTGTGAAGGTTCTTTTGCTTTGCTTGGGCTTCATCTGCATATGAGCTAACCTAGGCCCAGCTGCAGCCCTAACCTGACTAACTAGAGAAGGTATGTGTGTTGAGTGCACAAAAGGAGGCCCATTCCCAGAGTTGAAAAAATGGTGACAAGTAACAATACTAGTAATAGTAATCCCAAAAGCTGGCTCTAAAGTTGGGTGATAGAGCTGTGATTTGAACCCAGGCCTTTTAAGTCTAGAGTCTGGGATCATGGCCACCAAAAGACTGTTGGTGACTTCACCAAGAATGTCACTCCAGGGAGATGAGGGAAGGCCACTGAGGGAGGACCTCCAGGCGGAAAGCTCTGGGACATCAAGCAAGACACCAAATCCTTCTAATCCTCAGTTTCTTCTTTAAATAAGAAGAGCAGCAAAGGTGATGCCCAAGGCCAAGAAGTCACACTGTCATGTGGCTTTGGGCTTGGTGTCCTCCAAGCTTCACGGGAATGGGGATGCATGCCTGTTCTGTTCTTCTCCCTGCAGCTAGTGACTAGTATAGTGCACAGAGCAGTGCCCAACACATTATTATTAATGGGGTGGATAAGCGAGTTGTTTAACAAGACACTTGGCACCCCTGTTCTTATTGTGTTCTGCCACATCCCTGTGGGGCCCTAAAATAGAGAGTAGAGTAGTTGCGGCGACTGTATCCTTGGCAGAATGACCTGCACCCAGGATTTCTAACTCTCGACCTGCAAGCTGGGACACTGGAGGAAAGCCAAGGGTTTTGAGTAATATTCTTTGAACCAGTAGGTTTGGAAATCTGTGAGCCTGGGGGGTGCTGGGGCAGCGAGGGATATGAAGAAGGAAGGAGAGAAAATGACCCCCACATTCCCTGTTTGGTCAAAAAGGGCCCCTGACTTCCTATAATTTCACCTCAAGAGGGTTCTATGGCCCAAAAGAGTCTGTGATTCACTTGGTCCCAGGTCTGTCACTCTCCACATCTGAGGCTACAACTTGGCTTCAGATCGCTGTCACCAAGAGAAAAGAAGTGACCAGAAAATGCTGCCAGAGTTAGTTCTTTTCATTTTATCTCACTGGTAAGGGCCTGTGAGTGAACTCCTGTTTGTAAGAGAGAACCCTTTCCTGCTTCTGGAGAGACAACCCAAGACAGCATTGATAATAAAAATGGGGAAGATGCACTGCCTTTGCTGGGGCCAAGCACTATTCTAAAATTTGTGTGTTCCCTAATTGATGCTGCTTGTAAACCCTGCAGTTGCTTTTCTTTGCAATGAGAGACCATGGACAGCTTTCCAGAAGAAAACTTTTCTCTCTTGCAGCAAATTGTTCTACTAAGCCGCATCCACTCCTGTCCCCTAGATGTACGTGTGAGTATATACATTTGCGTGTACACACACACATGTACATGCACACATGGGTGTACACATGTTTGTGTGTAAATTAATTCTTCTTATAATTTGTCCACCTTCAATGTATCACATACTTCAGAAGAGACACTCCTTTGCTCTTCTGCCCTCACAATGATCAAAATAAGTCAATGATCGACCATCAGAAGGATCTTTTACACATACAGTAGCAAAATAGTGAGCTATATTAAGAGTTAGGAGACCAGAATTCCAGTCTCAGCTTGGACCAGTCATGTTTCTATCCACGCAGTGTTTATTAATTGTCCCTTAAACATCAGAAATGGTAGGGAATACCAGGAGTCTATGACGCAAGCCCTGACCCCCCAGAATTGGCCATCTAGAGTGGGGAATAAAATGTCTACTTAAGGGGTGGGGGACGAGGGCTACCCAGTGGAGATAGTGGCCCAGAGAGCAACAGAGTCCAGAAAAAGAGAGGGGCTGAGGTAAGGACCAGGGAAGGCTTTCAGGAGACAGTGGCATTTGCAACAGGCCTGGAAGGATGGGTACAGTAATTTACTTATACATGGCTCCTTTCAGCTGGAAGGGGTGGCCATTCTGAGGGGCAGGAAGTCCAGGCTGGGGGAGCATGCTATGCCTCCTCCTCCTCCAATCTTATCTGAGGCCCCAGGAGGGGACCTCCCAGGGTGAGCTGGGATGCTCCCAGCCCCAGCATGACACCCCAGGAAGTGGCTTATGCCAGGTAGCACCCATCCTGCATGGCCCCCCGAGGAGTAGGGCTCCTCCCCATCAGGGCCACCTGGCAGAGAGCCAGTGTGTTCCTTTTGTCTTAATCCATGTCATTCAGGAATAAACCTCTGAGCTTCTCCATCTCCCACTTCTAAGCACAGCCTCATTGACATGCAGCAAACCTTCCCTGCCCTCCTCTTTTTCAATGCTGTGAGAAGACATTTCAATGAGTCTGAGTCGGGACAATTTAGGGCTGAGGCTCTGGTCTCTATTCACAGCCTGGGTACATTCTCACAAGATTTGAGTCGGGAGGCTAAGCTTTTTAGATCCCCAGTGGCATTGTCTCCACGTTTTTCGGGGCCAGGCTGCCAAGTTCATACGAGGTGTTGATCTCTCTCCTTTCACAGACCTACTTATTAGCAGCTTTCTTTCTTTCTCTCTCTCTTCTTTTTTTTTCTCCCCCTTCCAGTCCCATAGATACAATTATTAGAAATTCCTGGTTTTGTGCCCATATTGAAAGAAGGCCTGAATGCATATGCTAAGGACCCGAAAGTGACCCACTCTCCCGACTCCGGCTTCTGTGGTTAATTAGATTTGGATGGTTTCAGAGGAGCAGCTGGAGTTTTCAGAAAACGCCAGCAATAAAAAGGGACTATTCAAGGTATTTCGGAGGGGCCATATAAAACAATATCACTGTGAAATGGGGTTTGGGAATACAAGGCTCTTGATTTGTTTTGGGGGGTATTGCATGGGGAGGGCAGGCGAGGTGGCAGGATGGACGTGAGTAGGCAGAAAAGTGCCAAGCCTGGGGGGATTTGGTTAAGCTGGATGCCGCCAATCTGGTGCCCCTACTATAAGCTCTGGACCCCATGGAAGCTCTGTCCCTAGTCCGGGGGAGCAGACCTACCCAGCACACAACTGAGGCCATACACTGGGGAGGATGGGAGTGAAATATCTGTCTGGGAGTTCAAGGCCACTCGCTCCTTTTGGCTGAAACTATCAAATGCTTATCAGAAAAAAAAAATTCTGAGGCTACGGCTGCCTTCCCTCCAAGCCTAGGCTGGAACCTGGGCTATGATCTGCCGGCTGAGTCTGGACTTCTAGAAAAACCTACTCTCCCTGCCTAGGACAGAACATGACCCTACCTGGAAGTGGTGAATACCTGAAATTCTCTGATTTCCCTGGTTTCTTTTAGAGTGATATTTTAAACTGACAAAGACTCTAAAGAGAATGTGTCTTTGCAGTCACTGTTTAGTTGTGTGACTCTGGGCAAGTTACTTTGTTTGCTGTAATTTATAGTGAATTTCTTCATCTTCTTGTTGCAGAAGTTAAGAACTTGGCTGACTCTCACATTCAGTGATTCACTCGCGGTAAGAACATTTATGGAAAGGTCTGGAAGAGGGGAGGGGCACCAGAGGGTCAGCAGAGTAGGGCAACTGGTGGCCACATCTTCCAACTGAAATTCTCCTGTCTGGCAACCCACTGTCTAAAGCAGTTCTAGGGACAGGATTCTGGGAGAAGGTGGGCATGAGAAAATGGCATTTTGTTCCACGAAGCAGTGATTAGGAAACTCTACTGTAACCTGGTGTTTTTGGATTAAAAAAAAATATTGAAAGCCTTTCTTCAAGCAAAATCTCATCTAGAGTCTCAGGCTATGAAGTAGAGAGATGCAGAGCTGCCCTGGATGAGGAGAGAGGCTGCCAGGCACTGCATGGTTCCCTCTGGCTCCTGCTCCTACGATGGGTCTTGGATGTTTCCGCCAAGCACAGAAGATTTGAACAGTCCCTTTTATGTTTTGTTTTGGGGTTCTGTCTGGGATCCATTCCATAAATTATAAGGGTGTCCCTTTCCTTCATTGCTAATTGTACAAGATTGACTGGTTGTACAGGTAGGAGCCATGAAGGACCAAAGTGTGGTTATTAATATCATGGCCGTCAGGTCCAGGAGAGAATCTCGGTTTCAAATATCGGCCCTCACGTGCCTTTCAAGGACGACCAGCATCTTAGACCCAAAACACTGCAGAGTGCCCTGTGGCTGCCGGAGGATGAATGAGACATGGTCACCTCTATAAAAGGTGTCTTTCACAGGTGTTTTAGATAAGCTTTCCACATGTAACACTACACAATCTTTTTCCTGTTTATAGTTCTGATATTTGAAAGTACTGTGTTCTCTTAGTTCCTATCTCTTAGTACTCTAGAAAGGGATAGAAAACACACACACACACACACACACACACACATACACACGACCACAGTCCAGAGTGGCTTCATGCTTGTATCACAAGGATACAAACAAGCTGCTATCAAGTCTCAGAGGGAGGACAGGGGATTTCCAGCCGGGTGGTATGACAGGAATGGCAAGACGTGCTCCCCAGTTTCTGGAGAAGAGAAAAAGCACTGATGGATGTGGGTGCTGCCCATTGGGTTTTATTTTTAATTCTTTTAAGGTTTAAATATTGGAAGGCAGTAGGTAGGAAAAAAAGTGGATAAATTAGGGGTGGTAAGGAGGAAGAAAGAGAGATAGAGAGGAAAAGGGGGGGAATGAAAGAGAGAGGGACAGAGAGGGAAGGACAGAGAGAAAGCAAGGGACAGAGAGAGAGAGAGAGAGAGGGAGGGAGGGAAAGAGGGAGGGAGGTAGAGAGGGAGAGATAGAGGTAGGGAGAGAGAGAGGGAGAGAGGAGGAAGGGAGAGAGAGAAAGAGAGAG
>CAUYQG010275763.1:0-36360 GCA_963574415.1 Tarsius wallacei | reverse complement strand
TGAATTATAATATGGGATCTTCAGGAAAGATGTCCCAGTGAAAATAACATCTACACTAATTCTTAAAGGTTAAGTAAATGTTAACTGGGATAGAGATGGGGAAAGTATTTTGCACAGAGGGACAGGCATGTTCCAAGACCTATAAATGGGAACGAGCCTTCTTGGTAATTAAAGAAGTTTAGTCTAGAGCTGGGCAGACAAGAAGCAAGAGTTGAAGATGGAAAGACTCAGGGATGGTGGGGGAAGAGTGGGAGGCTTGACAACGAGGGGCCTTGGAAGCCTCGCTAAGGAGTTTAGACTTTCTCATCAGGATAATGGGGAGTCTTTTAAAAGGCTTTAAATGGGAGAGGGAAATAATCAGAAATTTCACTTGGGCTGCAGGATGGATCAAAAGGGGACAACCCTAGAATGACCATAATTTTGAGCCATTCTATAAACGGAGAGGGAAAACATGACCCAGTGGGTATTTGCTATTTTTATATCATTTACACGATAATAAAAATCGGGAAGACCACATAGAAAACTATGTTAGAAATTCAGACACAGCAGGAGGCTTGTTCAAGGAGGTGTTGATGAAGATGGAGAGAAATGGGAAGTACCAAAGCATGTTGCAAGTGGTGTAGCAGGACCATGGCCTGGGATGAAGAGCCCATCTGACACTCTGCAACCTAACATTTTCCTTTCAATTGTGAATGTTATAAAACTTTTTGTCTTGCTTTTGTTTTATTATAGAAGAACTCTAGTCACCTTATTATAGATTCATTTTTTATGGCACTTTCCCATATAAAACTTTCTTCTCATTACCATCTCCCTGAACAAGGCTGAGTGGCTTGCTAGAAAGAAAGGATGGGAACAGGAGAATTAGAAGAGGAGACAGTGGGAGCCACCACACTCAAGACCCCTTTATTACCTGGTTGCCTCCACATTTGCTCTTTGTAGTTGGAAACCTCCTCTACCCAGTACCAGGAGGAAGGGATGGGTGAGAGTAGTCAAAATGATGGGGCAGCTGGAGCATCAGCACCTCCCCTGTCCCCAGGGATACTATCCCCCCTTCCTGTCATGTAGGCCCCCAGTGCTGACCATTACTGACCCCTACCTCATTATTTCTATATTCTTCATCATTGTTGTCCTCATCATCATCATCATGGTTACTATCGTCATCGTCATCATCTGCTTCCATTTGGCACCTACACACGCTCTCCTCACACAACAAACTTCCCCCTTGTCCCTGGAGAATCCAAGTTCTCGCCACCCTTTTTCTTTTACAGACACTTTCCCCTCAACCTGGACATCCCTTTCACTCTTCGTCTGAAAAGAACCCTTCTTTCTTTCAGATTCAGTTAGGCCGTATCCTCCTTCATGAAGACATTCCCATACATCTAGGAATAGTTAGTATCTCCCTCATTGAATTCTAAAAATGACGGTAATCACCAACCCAGCACAAAAACACTCACATTCATTGGACGTTTGCCATGACCCAGGCACCATGGAGTTCTTTATGTGAACAAAGCCTCACAACAACCTGACACAGAGGGTTCTGCCATGAACACAGTACCAAGGCCACATGGTGCATAAAAGGGAAGCCAGAATTCAAACCCAAAACCATAACCCATGGTCTTTCTCCGAACCTACTATGCACTGCATGTCTCCCTGCTGGAGCACTTGTACCCTACAGAATACCCATTTCTGTTCTCTAACTCTGACCCACTGGTCTCTTAGTTCCTTGAAGGAAGAATTGGGCTCCTCATCTTTGGAATCATGAATCATAGAACACTATAGTGAATTCCTAGAAGCAGAGCCTGAAATGGTGATTCTTTATTGAGAGAGGGCTCTCAGGAGATACAACGAAAGAGTAAGGGACATAAGATAGGGCAGGGGGAAAGGGGAGTTCTGGAGTATAAATTGTATCACAGAGTTTATCCCACTCAGAGACAAGGAGGTTGGGTTCTTATAGCCATCACCTCCATCAATCATTCCTTTGTCTACAGATCATGCCTTAATGACAGGGAAGGCATAACCTCCAGGCAGCTCAGGGTGGGTGAAGCAGTTCCCATCAGGCCAGGGCGATGCCCCAGAGGAAGGTACAGCCAACATCCACAGCACCTGGAGAATAGGTGCATTGTCCCAGTCAAGTGCACCAACTACAGTATCTGCTATAGTAATTTGAAAAAAATATTAAGTAGCATGTGCAGGCCCTTTTTATCCGGCCAGTGGCTGATTTCATCCTTTGTAGTGGACACTCCTAAAATCCAAGTCCAATGAATTAGTGAATTAGAAGCCATCGTGTCTATTACTTGGCTGCCCACCCTGCCACCTTTTCCCCTGAGACTTCAGTGGGTGTACAGCATCCACTGTTCCATCTGCTAATATCATGCGAACTACTACAGAATATTAACTGAAACACAAGCTTGTTCATTGGGGTTCTATTTTGGCACCACACTGCTTCCAGTGAAAAGATAACAGGAAAAAAGCATGGCAGATTTTTTTTAATTTGCATCACAAAAGACTGTGTGAATCCTTACCCAAGAGATGAAAATAAAACACGAAGAGAGAAACCACTGCATCCAAGCCCGTGTTGCTGATCAGTGTGTGTTTGACATACACACAATCCTGTTGCAGCTGAAGGGGATGTTTCTTTCCTAGCTCCTCCAACAATTCTGGTATGGGGAGGTCTGGAACTGGAGCAACATTGATGGTTCTTGTTGCTATGCATTCTCTTTTAAAAATAACTGAATCGGATGCTCTTTGGGTCAACATAATAGGAAAGTAATCATCTGTTCCTGAGGGTAAAATGAAATCTGATCCCAAAAAAAACCTCTACCTACTTTTTATTTCAATTTTTTGGAGCAGTTTTTCCCATTTTAATGACAATTTGAAGCCTTCATTATGGTCAAGATTTCACTGTGTCCCATGGCTCAGGCTGTTATCAGTGAAGGCTGCTTCTGTCTCTCTTCTGTTTGTTTCCAAAGAAACCTCTCACTTCGCAATTGTCCAGGTATCATTGTCAGCTGAGGTGCTGTTTTTCCTTAGGTACACAGACGCTCTACAGCTTTGTATTTTTCCTTTACAGCTATTCTCATATGCTCTTTCTTTATTCAGCACAACATCCCTGGGGAGTGTAAATGTTGGATGGGAGAGTGCTATTGTGTGAGGAAGCAATCCAACAAAGTCTTCTCAGGTGTCTTGGCTGACCTGGAGTGATTTAATAAATGCTCAGAATTGTTCTTTGTAGATTTTCGCTGTCCCTAGCTGGTAAGGCTGCAGTGATAGCCCCATATTAATTATCAGCTTCATCCTTAGTTGTCATGTTGTCATTCCTACCTGTGGTTGCTCCTAAATCTGGCTGTCCATTAGAATCACCTGGGAAGATTGTTAAAAATCTGGAAATTTCTATAATGTTAAATATACATATATCATACAACCCAGCAATTTCCTTTCTAGGAATTTACCGAAGAGGAACGAAAACATATGTCCACACAAAGTCTTACACAAATGTTCATAGCAACTTTATTCATAGTATTCAAAACTGGAAAAAGTCTAGGTGTCCATCAACAAGAAGATGGATAAATATCATACTATGGACTACTGCTCAATTTAAAAAAAAAAAACACAGACTGCTGTTTTAAGCAACAACATGGATAAATCTCAAAAATATCATGCCAAACAGAGGAAATCACTTACAAAAAAATACATCTTTCTGATTCTCTTTCTATGAAACTGTAGGCAAACCTACCTCTAGTGATATAAAGCAGAAGAATGTTCACACAAGGGAACTTTTTAGGATGTTGAAAACATTCTATATATTAATATGGTGGTAGTTGCACAGGCATGTCAGAAGGTACCAAAAAATGTATACACATTTAAGAATAATAATCTTGGGATGAAAACTTTCCATTTGGCTTTTTTTTGGGGGGGGGTGGAGTCTCACTCTGTCACCCAGACTGGAGTGCAGTGGCCGCTCCCAGCCACCGCAGCCTCCACCTGCTGGGCTCCGATGACCCTTCCGCCTCAGCCTTCCAAGTAGCTGGAACTACAGGCGTGCACTACCACGCCCGGCTAATTTTTTTGATTTTTTTATTGTAGAGATGAGGTCTCGCCAAGTTGCCCAGGTGGGTCTCAAACCCTCAGGCTCAGGCAATCTACTCACCTCAGCCTCCCAAAGCGCTGGGATTACAGGCTGAGCCACCAAGCCCGGCTCCATTTGACTTTTTTAGGAATACTTTGTATGCTTGTTCTATTAACTCCTACGTCTCATGCCCATTTTCATAGACTTCTGTGGCAAACATGTCATCTGTTCCAACACCATAGCAGAAGAAGCAGGAACTCATTGTTGTGTGAGGTCTTCCAGATCTTCCCTTGTGCACATCACACACAGTACCATACATCTCAAACTTATCACAAATGCATGCAATTGTTAGGCGTGTTGGAGGTTCTGTTGCATTCTAACTCCTCCATTGTTGTTGTACTTCCACAACATTCTTGACATTCAAATATCGCTTCAAAATGGTCTTGTACTCCTTGAACAACATCCATGCTTCTTCCCTTTTCTTTGACTGTCCTGCCTGATGCATGGTGATGCTTGCATTCATTTGATTAACACTATCTTTTGAGTGGATGTCATACTAAATAATGCTACTGTAATTCATTTCAACTTTGAAAAGTTACATAAATAATATCTCTTAAAATATGTATACATTTTTTGGCACCTCCAGTATATTTATTTTAAAAAATCAGACTGTATGCTTACAAATCATGAAAGTGCTAGTGGAATGTCCAAAATTTAGGAAATGGCTTTCCATGACAGAATGGACAGTGTCCTAAAAGAAATTCAGTTGAACTTCTATGAAACTTCCAAGGCAGGGAAAATCACCTCCAATGGAAAGATTGGACAGTGGTGAAATCTTCATATAAGAGATGACATTTCTGCTGAGCCTCTGAGTACATATGGAACTAGAATGAACATATAAATAAAGTGAAATGTGTCAAAATCAGTATCAAGGGCTTGAGATGAGTGAGGGAGGGGCAGGAAGGAGTCCAGAAAAAGCCACACTGAGAGGAGCAGGGAGAATGGGGGCGACCCCACCACCTTGGCCTTTGTGAAATCCAGAGGTCTTTTTAGTCAATGAAACCTAAACTTATGGGCCCCAACTAGTATAGTCACAGATTTTTCCCTTGGGTCCTCTGCTCAGGGAACTTGAATAACAGCAAAGCACAGCAGTAGAAAGAGGACTAGGGTGTGGCAACCTAGTTGCCAAGGTCACAACATTATCAGAGCCAAGGTCATGCGAAAAGGTTGAGCCTGCACTTCCAGGACCCGGACAAGGTATGCCTCACATGCCTCACTCTGTCCCTGGTGCTGCTGTTTGGTTACTTGAGAGTAGGATCCAACTCATTCATTTATGACCATGCCTGACTACTTACTCCAGGCCAGGCATTGTTTTAGACACCACATTAGATACAAGTCCTCAGTCTAGCAGAGCTGAAAAAAAATAAGCGTAAGAGAGGAAGCCAAGGGGGCTGTAGATACTCAGAGGAGAGATAATGGATCTAGACAGTGGGAGTGGTCAGAAAACCTTTTAGGAGCAAGTGAAACCTTACCTAAGATTTGAGAAGGGCAAGTTCAAGGGAGGGTGTAGGACAGTCCCTTCCAGACCTGCCTGGTCTAGGATTTGGAGATTGTCCTTAGAAACTGAGATACCCATGGGAACTGATTTGCAAAAACTGATGTCTCTTTTCTCTTCTTTCCCTGCCCCATGCCTCTGTAGATTTACGACATTGCCAAAGAAGCCCTACAGTGGCCCCCTGTCCCAAATGGAATCCATCCCGGCAACCTCAGCGACTGCTAACTCACCAGCACTCCCAGCAACCATAGAATCCCCCGAGATGGATTTAAGTGATTTTATCAAGTAAGTGCAAATGGAAAGCCAGCATGGATTTTTTTTTTTTAATACAGTTCTTTTCTGGACACTGACTTACATTCTCAATACTCACCCTCATTAGTTCACTCAAGCACTTACCAGTCAACAGCTTAATGAGTACCTTCTATGTGTAGGCCCTGGGCTGGGCATTTGAGGTAGGGAGGACATAGCATACTCAGCCCTAGGGGACTGATCCCTTCCTATCATGTGACATCCCCCCCCCACCAGCTCTGTATGTCCAAGTTCTGCAGCCAGGAATGGGTTTAAGTTAGCAAGCAAGAAGGGATATGACAATTCACCAAATGTTATATTCTCATTAAAAATAATCTAATAATTGATTAAACTTAATATTGAGCACTTAGGAAACATCCAAATTGTCTGAAGAATTGCTAGAGTTTCCTAGAACTTTTTGTAATTGGACATGGACTTGATGGGCCAGGATAGAAGGGTTGGGGCCTGTGAAAAATTGACCAGCTCATTGGCCTAGATGACACTCGAGGGCAGATGGCAACAGATCCCTAAAGGTATTCCTTGAGTGAGAACTCCCCTTTACTCTTTAGGGTGTGGTAGAGAGAAAGAAGACAGGACTGTTATGCAGCTGAGACTATGTGGTGATAGTGGTCAAATGAGTGAACCTCCACATTTCATTAAATTCCCCAGGACTGTCCTTGTGGATGAAGATGCCAGGCCTGAAGAAAGAGAACTCGGAAAAATGAAAGCATCCAGCGTGATCTCAGATGTATGGCTTCCCTTCCCTGGGGAGGGTTGGCAAATTGTGGTCCTTCCAGTAAAACAAAGAACCAGTAGCAGAGTGGGTAAATGCGATGCTGGGATTTAGCTGGGATGAGGCTGAATAGCTTTATCCACATCACTTCCCAACCAAGCATTACAGAGCCAACATCTCAGTGAGAGTCCAGGACACCTCCATACATAGCTCTCTATGACAGAAAAGCTAGTTATCTCTAAACCTTGGTGCTCTTATGCTCTTCCCGCACCTTAGATAGAAGCTACCAATGGAGAAATGTTTCCTTTAATAATTCCATAGCAAAAACAATGGGAAGATCAAGGGAGTTTAAAAATTAATACCCTTAAATTGTTTTTCTAAAAAGATGACCTAAGGAAACTATTGGATATACACAGATTTGTGTACCAAAATTTTCAAATTTCTGTTATCCAATAGTTTTTGGATATACAAAGATTTGTTAAAACACCTTAGAGATAACAGAAACTTGAAAACAAAGAAAAATGAATGACTGCATATCCATGATGACAATCTTTTAAGATAGTATCTGAGTCATTAATGACAAAGAGTGGAATGTTGGGCATTTTCCTACTGTGTCGTAGGAGTATGAACTAGGCATAACCTCTGTGACATACAACTTGGCAAGTGTATCAAAATTTAATGTATAGTTCTCCTTATAGAAAATTATTCCCCAAATGCACCTCTGCATGTACATAAAGACACATAACCATTCCTGTACACTGCAGCTTTGTAAAATCAAGAAAAATTGGAAACAACTTAATTCCATCAAAGGAGATCAGCTAAATAAATTAAATTATATCTGCACAAGGCAATATGATGAAGTCCTTTTTTTAAAAAAATAAGTTTCTCTATATTAATTTGGCACAAACTCTAATGTATTAAGGAAAGAAAAATGGATACAAAACAGGGTACATAGTGTACTACCATTTGTGTAAAGAAAAAAGTACATAAAAACAGTTAACACTTGTTGAGCACATATTATATGCTTTGCACTGTTCTAAGAATTTTTTTTACATTAACTCTTTTTCCTCTCCCAACAACCCTTGTGAGTTGGGTACTATTATCTTTCCATCATGCGGGGGAGCTGGAAGACTTGGCAGTCTAACTTACTCTTAACCACTATATTACATCTCAAATAGTTATGTAGATATATTTGCTTGTGCATGGAATATCTCTAGCATGTAAGCCTCCTTGGGGAAGGGTTTGTTTCTGTTTTATTCACTATTTTATCCCCAGGACCTAGTCCTGGTTCATGTAAGTCCTCAATAAATATTAGGTGAATAAAGAGAATAACTAAATGGAACATATAAGAAACTGGACAGTGGTTACCTGGGGAGGCGGAAACTGGAGGACTAGAAAATAAGCATGGAAGTCTTTTTTTAAAACCATATACCCTTTTGAATATTTAAATTTATTTAAATTTATTTATTTATTTGTTTTGAATATTAAATTTGTGTCATATGTGATCATCTACTTTTTAAAATATTTTAAATGATGCTTGTGAAAAATATTCAGTCACATGGGAAGTGACATCCATGTTATAGTGTCAACTGAAAATTAGAATAAAAATATATATACATATATACACACAGTATGTAGACACATACATACATTTATCTACAGTGTTACCTAATTATGGATTTTTTATTTCTTTCTTTGGTGCTCTCTGTATTTTTCCAATTTTTTAGAGTATGTACGAGTATACAAAACACTTGTCTTTTAAGTTTTAATAGTTTTTTTTATTTTCAAAGATGTTTTTCATAGAAAAACCCAGGAATGCAGAAAAATTACAAAATTATAGAAAAATTACAAAATTACAGACAATTACGGAATAGAGAAAAATTATAGCAAACATCTTCAAATCTCACCACTCAGAAAAACTCTACTGAAATTTTTATCTCTATTTCCACATGCAAAGAAAGATCATTTGACTTCCTTTTTTTCCTACTTGGGTGCCTTTCATTTCTTCCTCTTGCCTGATTGCTCTGGCTAGGACTTCCAGTACTATATTAAATATGCGTTGTGAGAGTGGACATCTTTGTCTTGTTCCAGTTATTAGGGGGAATTCTTCCAACGTTTACCCATTCAGTTTGATGTTGGCTATGTGTTTGTCATAAATGGCTCTTATTATTTTGAGGTATGTTTCTTCTTGCCTAGAAGGCTAAGGGTTTTTGTTTTTGTTTTTTCGCAAAGGGATATTGGATTTATCAAAAGCTTTTTCTGCATCTGTTAGATGATCATACGTTTCTTGTTTTTAATTCTGTTTATGTGGTGGATCATGTTTATTGATTTGCATATGTTGAACCAACCTTACATCCCAGGAATAAAGCCTGCCTGATCATGATGAATTATCTTTTTGATGTGCTACTGGATGCAGTTTGCTAGTGTTTTGATAAAGATTTTTGCCTCTATGTTCATCAGGGATATCAGCCTGTAGTTTTATTTCTTGGTTGTGTCTTTGCCAGATTTTGGTATCAGGAAGATATTGGTTTCATAGAATAAGTTAGGAGGGAGTCTCTCCTCCTTGGTCTTTTTGAAATGGGTTCAGTAGGATTGGTACCAGCAGTTCCTTGCACTTCTGGTAGAATTTGACTGTGAATCTGGCTGGTCCAAGACTTTTTTTTTTTTTCTGGTAGGTCTCTTGTTATTGATCCAATTTTGTGACTTGTTATTGGTTTGTTCGGGGTTTCAGTTTCTTCCTGTTTCAATCTTGGGAAGCTTTGTGTTTCCAGGGTTTTATCCATTTTCTCCAGATTCTGAATGAATTTGCACACACATCTTTAGACACATGAGGCATATGTAATTTCACATGAATGGAACTGCTTTTTCATTCTTTAATATGTTGTACACATCATCCCTAGTCCATAAATATACATTGCATCATCCTCCATGGATAGATATACCAACACACTTTATTTAAAGAGACCCCCTATTGATGGACATTTAGTTTGCTTCCAAAGTTTTGCTATTACAAATAATGCTACAGTAAACATCCTTGTATGTACATTCTGGTTACCTGCCCAATTACATCCCTAGAAAAAAATGTAATATTTTTATAATTATATATAACATACTTCACTTTTCTGTCAATGATGGGTAGGAACACATTGATGACTTGTTATGAATGCTTGCTAGCTTTCCCTACTATCTTTAAATTCTAGGGATTAAAAATTAGCTCCACTGAAGCAGAAAGAATACACTCAAGCCAGAGCCCAGTGGAGTTTCAGGAATCCCTATGGATCTTTGAACAGGATGAGATGCTTTCCATTGGGATAGAAGAAGTAAGTAACACTGCATGGTTCCTGACATCATCTGATACTAACCTTTCTGAGTACCTGCCCCATGTTAGAAACTTAAATCTCGCCAAAGCACTGTTACAGGCACTGTTACCACCATTATCATCATATGTTCTCAGGGTGCTGGGCTAGTCACACTTAATGGAGTCAAACAAGTTAAAGACGGGAATTAATCTGTAAATTTATATAACTTTAACTCACTCTTTGCAGGCCCTTTATTCTAGTAGCTGCTCTCATATAGATTGACTTTCTCCGCAGGTGTTTGATATTTTGCCCCTCTATGGAGTGTTGCAGCCACACAGCAGCCACCAGATATCTTTCACCTTCTATGGACACTGTAACATCATTGCACAGGCTAAAGCTCTGTGTGAAGTGGAAGGGGGACCCACCTATGAAATAATACTAAAGGGAGAGGCATCTCTGGTCAACTATTCCTTTGACACCAAGCATATTAACTATGGATTACAGGTATAGCAAACCATCAGGTGGAGATTTTCTGGATTTGCCTTAAACATCTTAAACCAATCCCTCCTGAACCTGGGTCATCATACTTTCACCATCACCCCATCCTGAATCCCTAATCTGCCTCCCTAACTCTGGTCATCCTTCTGCTGCCAACTATTTGCCCGGCACTTTCACTTGCTTCTTCTGTCTCCTGAAATTCAGCATGTTAGACACTCAAATCCTCTTTTTCCCTTTCAATCCAGAAGCCCATTCCAATCTCTTCATTTCTTTCAATAGCACTACCATTTTCTCACACTCTTAGGCTTATGGTCTCCAAGACTTTTCTGTTGCACTCTCCTTCACCTCCCCACGTCATTACAACATCCAGGGTTTGCTGATTTCATCCACCAGGATCCCTCTCTGAGTCAGTGTTCCCTTCCTGTCATCATTGTTATCACACTACAAGGCCACATCAAGCCATGCCTAAATTACTACAGCAGTTTTTTTCACACTGTCATGTATATACCAATCGCCTGGGAATCCTGTTTAAGTGCAGATTTTGATTCAGTAGGTGATGGGTGGGGCTTGGGAATTTGCATTTCTAACATGCTTCCAGGTAATGCCAGTGCTGCTGGTCCATGGATCCGTTGCAAACCAGGGGTTACAGTGCATTCATAGCTGCTACCACTAACCTATCTAGACATCATTGCCAGAGTTTTCCAAAACTGTATTTTCATCCCACCAGGCCCTGACTAATTAATCTCAGCAGCATTTGGAAAAGCAACATAGCATTGAGAAAAGAGCATGATCTTGTATTCTGGTTTTACTTCCTACTGACTGTGTGACCTTGGGCACATCAGCTAAACTCTCTAAGCCTCAGTATGCCTCATCTATAAAATGGGAATAAGGTAGCAATGCCTATCTCACCAGGAGGCTTGTAGTTACTTAAATAAAGTATCTGGTCAGAATAGGCCTTCGATCATTATGTTTCTTTTTCTGTTACCCAATGAGTCAGAGCCCTTTCTTCCACCTGGGTGAGGGTATCCTAAGCCCCTCTATTAACTGATATGCTTTACACAGTAAATTTCATTTCCCATAATTCCCCATCGTAGTCCCTTAAAGTAATTGTAGCCAGGCTGGTTTACCCACTGGCTGCAATGCACCCTGGCCCTTCCTGCCTCCACGCGTTCTCTTATGCCTCTCATCCTTCATTCTGCCAACCTCAAACCTGTACATCCTGTAAGAATCAGCTCCACTCTATTTGTAATTACCTTTCTCTTACTTTATATTCCCTTGCCACTTAACTATATTCTTTGCCATAATATAATATACTCATAACCAAGTCCAAGCTTGTACCACTTGCCACGCAAGAGCCAATAATTCAAAGTGTTGGGGCAAGGGAAGCAATTTTATTAGGAAAGCCAGTAAACCAAGAAGATGGTGGACTAATGTCCAAAAGAACTATTTTTAGTACAGGCTCCTTTTTATGTTAGGGCAAAAGGAGGGGGGTGAGGTCAAGAAGTAACCAAGGGCCACAGACATCTGGGCACCAGCGAGGGTCTGGAAGTTGTGAAACTAATCTATTTTTGGTCAGTTGACTTTAGATGATGTAGGTCAGGTCATGATATTCCTATAAATCTTTAACACACTTAACATTGTTACTTCTGTGTACACTTTTCTCCTCGGGAGTTAGTTTTGGGAAAGAGATTTATCATTTTTTTTCTAAAGTTGAAATATAAACTAAATTCTTCCTATAATAAGCTGGTTTATGCACATAGCTAAGCAGAAGCTTTTAACCTAAAGAATATTACCATAGGGAGTCAGAAGCAAAATGGAGTCAGTCATGCTTAACCTCCCTCCTCTATTAACATACTTTCTCAATTTTGTTTTAGGATAATTATCAGTTAATTCTGTCAGTACACCTTTTCTCAGTTAGATTTGTGTTATGTACTCAGAGACCATATCTCCCTACCAAATTTCAATAAGGATTGAATCTCCATTATATAGCTACTGCAAGTATAACTACTGAATATTATGCATGACCTTCTCCATTGTCGATCAAATAAAATTATCTTTCCTTATCTCCAGGGCCCTCTAGGCAATTGGTTTTGGCTCATCTCTGAGTGTAGTCTTGGAAGCAGCTAGTCCCTAGCTTGTCCAAAGGATTTCTAAAGTGGCCTCAGTTTGTGGTTATTTGGCCCACTGAGCCAGCTGGTGAATTATATAGCAAAATCTCAGGAAAAAAGAACATAACTGGCCTATTGCCTATTATACCCATGATTCTCCATTTAAATGGAAAGATTCCTTTGAGAACATTCTAAATTCAAATCTTATATTTATCTTACAGGATAGAATCCAGAAAGCAAATCTTCTTAGTTTAGAAAGCTCACCTTAAGATTCTCTAATATAAATTTCTGTGATTAAGCAACTGAGGCCCACAGAGGTTAGACCCTCAGCCCCACATCCATACCTAAATCACTTAGAAGAACTAAGACATGAGCTAGTTTCCAGAGTCCACTGGTTCTCCTGCTCCTCCTGTAGGTACCTTTTGTGATGCTGAAATGTGGATTGACCAGTGTCTGTAAGGCATTTTTATTCACCTTTGTCAGAATGATAGCAGCATCCCATGGGATAGGTGACAATGGAGTCACTCTTCTCCTTCTTCTCTTCTCAAGCTGTTTGACCATGTCACAGAGAGGGAAATCACACTGAAGAACGTGGGGAAGGTTGGCTTTGAGTTCAAGGTTTTGATGGACCACCAGTCCTCCCCAGAAAACCTTCTCCCTGGAGTACCACTAATCCTGCCTCTCTCCGTAAGTAAGTGGTGGGAGGGGCCCAAATTCAAACCTACAAGCCACACCCTGGATGTAGGTGGACATTCACTGCCACAATTATGGGTGGAACTTTTTCTGAACTCTCTAAAACAAGAAAAAAAAAAATAAAGAGCAGATGTGGTGGCACACACCTGTCATCCCAGCACTTTCGGTGGCCTAGAAGGGAGGATCCCTTGAGGCCAGGAGTTTGAGAAAAATAAATAAATCTAGGCCATGTCACTCATTAAACAAATATTTATTGAGTTCATTAGCCAGTTTCCAGGCACCGAGGATGCAGCACTCATAAGACAGATGCATCCCATGGATTTTTTTTTTCATGGTAATAAGACTAGGTTATTTCCACTGATGTCTTCACACTTTCCTCATAATTCCCAAGAGCTTTTTCTCCACTGACTATAGCAGGTGTGAAAACACCAGTAGAAGGCAAGGAGCCAAACTGGTTTCAGAAACAAATGGAGGAGGTGGTTCTTTGTTCATATTGTATTGATCTACCAGTTTCAAGGAACTTGTGTTGAATTTTTCTCATTATGTAAGTAGCATATAATTGGGATCGAAAAATTGGAAAATATTTTAAAGGAAACTTATTCAAAATCTTACACTGCATAAATTTAAAAAATTAAAACTTTCTATGATAGTTTGTTCTTCCTCTAAATTATCACACATATTTGGGTTTATTGCTAGTCTCCCTATTCTTCACTGATCTGTTTGTCCTTACACTAATATTATACTACTTTAACTACTATAGTTTTAAAATAAATCTTAATATCTATTAGGTCAACTCCCCTTCTGCTCTTCTTTTTCTAATTTGTCTTAGCTAATATTTTGAATTTACCTCTACATCTTTATTTCTCTAACTTCCTAAGTTGAATGCCTACTGTTATTTTTTCTTAGTTAATAATGAAAAAAATATGACTATTTATTTGCTTGAGTATGTCTTTAGCCGTATTCCATAAATTTTAAGAAAATTACCGATGAATAAGTGGAAATCAATTTTGTATATTTTATACATGTCAATATTTGCTATTAAATTTTTATTATTTTCTAAGTTGTCTAGAGTTGTAGTTTTAAAGAAGCATAATTTTAAAATATATTTTTCTTTTTTTAATTTCCAAATAACGAAGATTTTTGTTATTGTTATTTAAACTCTTATTAATACTGATATTGAGAGTTTTTTTGTTTCATGGTCAGATAAAATGGCCCTCTAACTAAATGAATTCATTAATATATTTTAGTGACCTAAAATTATTTTGTATGCCATGAATGTCTGATAATGTCACCTAGTCTATAGAATGTAGATTATAATGAATCTCTTACATTAACCTAAATAGCTCTAGTATTCAAATCTTCTATGTCTTTTTCTGTTTAACTTTTCTAAGACTGAGATATTAAAAGTTTTGTCCATTTCTCTACCTATTGTTTTCTACAAATATGTGAAAATTTTTGTTTAATACCTTTTCATTTCTGGGTTAACATGTAAGATTTCATAACTATTGTATCTGTTTTAAATTGCCTTCTTGTTCCCTTTTATTTATTGATTTATTTTCATTTTCACTTTGGTATTGTGATTCCTGCTTTCCTTTTGCCTTATGTCATTTTCCCATAATATATGACATTTTGTTTTAGATTTATCACTCATAAAACATATATAGTTGGATTTTTTAAAACCTTCTCTGGAAATCTTAGGTCTCAATAGGGAGATATAACACATTCTTATCATTAGTATAATTAAAAATTATTGGTATTATTTCCTTCACTGTATTTTCTTTTTATTTTTTAGATTTTCTTAATGTTTTCTTTCTAATCTTATGTTTTCTTTGCCTTTTTAAAAATTAATTTTTAAGCATTTGAATTTACATTGCTGCTGTTAGTGTAAATTGACACAACTTTATAAGGAACAATTTGGCATCATCTACAAAAATTACCCTTTGACCCAGAAACTTATTTTCAAATAATTTTTTCTACATACATATTCCCACATTTGCAAAATGATATGTACATATTTTCTGTGTAATTTATAGTGGCAATAGCAAAAGACCAGAAACAAACTAAAATGTCTATCAGTAGGAAACTAATTTTTTTAATGTATTAAAACCATGTAATGGAATAATGTTCAGCAGTTAAAAAGGATAAGGCAGTTCTATATGTACTAATACTTAGCAAATTCTAAGATATAGTGTTAGGTAAAAAGAAAAGAAAAAGAAGATTAAAACAAACACTGTATATATATATATATATATATGTATATATATGCTACCATTTGCATTTTAATATTCTGTATATAGTTGGATTCAGTTAGCTAATATTTTATTTACTATTTTTGCCTCTTTGTTAATAAGTGATAATTGGTTCATGAAATTCCTTCTTCATGCTGTATTTGACCAGTGTAGATATCATTAAAAAAAATGAGTAACTCTTTTCTGTTTTCTGGCATGGTTTATAAATTAATGATTATCTGTTTTTTGAGGAGTTAGTAGTGCTTGTTTCTAATACTATACATTCGTTTGGGGTTTTTTTTTTTTTTTTTTTCATTTTTTAACTTCTATATAGGATACGGGTAATTCGGAGATTTTTTAGTTTGGTTGCTCATATTTTCCAGAAAATTGTTAATTTCACAAAAATGTTTTAATATTGGCATAACATTTTCTCATAGCCATATATGATTTATAGAGTTTTTTTGCTATATTTACAACTTATAAACCATTAACTTTTTTTGGTGGCTTTTCTCCTTGTCTTCTCAACCAGTCTTGCCAGAGTTTTGTATATTTGTATTAGTCTTTCGTCAAAGAACGAGCTTTCAGTTTTATGAAACTCTTTTGTTTCTTTGTACTCTATTTCATTAAATCTCTTATTTCTTTCCTTCTTTTTTCAGGTTTATTTTGTTGTTGTTATTGTTATCTTACTAATTTAATGAGTTGAACCTGTAGCACATTAGTTTTCACTCCTCTGGTCTTTCTACTGCATAGGGTTTTATCAGTTCACATAATGAGCAGGTATTGAAGGTTTACTACTTACCTGGAGTACCTGAGATCTTTCAAAGGAATTTCCAAATCCAGATTGCCCACCTGGACCCAGAAAATATCACTCTGAGTGGAGAGGGAATCTTTCCCCGAATCTGCCTCGATCTCCCCAGGAACCTCACAGGTACTGCTATATATTAAAGTATTTCCCCGCTAGGGATAAAAGTTTATTTTAGCTTTGTTTATTTGAAGGTTGATGGCTACTTCATTTATTTGCTTAGAAATCCCCTCTAGTTATCTTTGGTGTTATTCTTTAAGTATACACACACACACACACACACACACACACACACACAGAGCAAAAGTTGGATTTAACTTGGTGATCTGAGTTTAGTGGGACAAGATATGGCCTGTGCAGTCCCAAATTAAGAACCCTGGCCAATTTTGCCATTATTGAATGACTTACAGAAGGATCAGAAATTTTCACCTGCAAAGGCTTTTCCACTTGGTGCATGTTCCTTACAACCACAGTTTCTCTCTGATTTATCCTTTCTTAATCACACACTTATAGACACCCACTGAGATGGCAAAGGCTAATGTACCTACAGGAGTAGAATTCTCAAAATATAAACTGTACAGAAGGGCAACCACAGATTCTGAGCCCTTATTTTGGCATTACACAGTTTGAAGGCTATATTAGACTCTAATGGTTGTCTGCCCAAATACCAGACAAGTCTTTTCTGGTCATATCTGGCCTCTAAGACCATCCTCTGCACCAGAATGATATTTCTGTGTTGGTAGATCCTGAAACTCAACTGAGCAACTCTTTCAGCCATAGACTCTCTCTGGCTCTTTCTTCCTGACACAGGGTACAGGATGAAGGGCCAGGGAAACCTCTCCTTCTTCTTCATAAATCCTTCTCTGAGCTCCTTGAAATTCACTTTTTCTAAAAAGCTTTGGGTTAAGTCCTCCCACTCCAGTCTTTCTTCCTAAAGTCACTAACTCTCCTGTTGAGGATCACCCATTGAATTCTAATTGCTCCCTGAAAACATGACCATGAATACTAGTAAAGCTAAAACCACATTACACTCTAGTACCTAGATTTCCAGCCAGATGAGTGTTGCACATATGTTGTTAGGGAGAAGAGCCTTTGCCACGGGTTGAAAAATGGATGCCTAGGTGGCCTCATCAGGGCAGTAGACATGGTATGATCAATAATAGTTTTTTAAAAATTCAAATTTGAACACCATTAGTTGGATCTTCTATATGTCAGTTCTCTATGATAGCATTTCCTATCGTTTCCTGGTGGACATTTTAATTACTTTGCCTACTTTGCCCCTCAATGGATTTGAATTTGCCCTGGCTTAATGGTATAGTTGAGTGCCCAAAGTTTCCCCGTCGACAATATCTTGACTCTTCATATTATGGATTATTTAGTTTTAGTTAAAGCAACTTAAACATGTTCTTTTTGTTAATTGAGATTTAATAAACATGAATACTGCCTTAAACATGAAAAGTGGGTCAGCTGTCCCAGTTTGTCCAGCATTGAGAGAGCTCCAGGTTGTACAGTTTAAATGTTAGAACTGAGAAAATTCCAAGTGAACGGGGCTCAAGTGGGTCACCTTAAAAGTGACTTAAAATGTTACTGCTTTCAAGTTCTTGGGAACCAGCCAGTTGCTCACCAAAGCATAATCTCACTAAACTCAGTGAGGTCTCCGATACAAATTCAACTTACAAATTGCCTCACCCTCTGAAGCAGAGGAAACATGGCAGGCAAAGTACCAAAAAGTTCACTTCCCCTTCTCACTCTATCCTGAGCTGAGAGTGTGTTTGGGACATGATCATGTTTTTCTGAACGTTCTGAGTCGCCTCTCCTTCCAACCTCCATAGGAAATGAAAAGTATGAAACCTTCTTGAATCAGGCCAGAAAAAACATAGAAATAGAATTCAACAAATATGAAACTCCCGATCACTTTGAGATAATAACTGAGGAAATGCTTGAGGATGACTCTACCGAGGTAAGACTAGCTTCACCTGCACAGAATGTTTATGCAGAAGGACAGTATGTGCAAAGCCCCAGTGGCAAGAAGAACATAGCATCTCTGTGAAACAGAAAGGAGAAAGAGCTAAGGCAAAGAAGTAGAGAGATAAGAGAGAGAAGATAAGCCTAAAGAAGTGAGCAGCTGCCAGGTGAACCTATTAAAGGTTTTAGACGTTGTCCAGAGAGCATCAAGAAGCCACTGAAGTGTTTCAGTCAGAGGTGTGGCATAATCAGTTTTGCGTCCATCTTTTAAAAAAATCCTTCAGCTGCCTTGTGGAGATTTGAGGGGTCTGGGACTTTGGGTGATAAGAGGAGATGAAGCGAGAGCAGCTTTTAAAAAAAAAGCTGATGGAATAATTCTAGGAGAGAGATGGTAGTGGTATAAACAATGATAATGACAGTGGGGGCAGGGAGAACTGGGCAGGCTCAAGGGATGTTCCAGAAATGGAATGGTCAGGGATTAGAGATTGATTGGATATGGAGGTGAGGCCCATGTGGGCTCTATGTGCCTTGCATGGATGACAAGGTACGGAGTGGGGTACTGAGATGGGAAACTCAGGAGGAGAAACGAGTTTTGGTGGGAGGGAAAGGAAGGGAAGTGAGTTCAGATAGTTCTGATGGTTACTGAGCATGAGATTTCCATGCATCGTCCAAGTGAAGCATCCAGCAGGGAATTGTAGCCACAGCCAGGGACCTGGGAGAGAGGGAGGCTAGAGAAAGTGATCTGAGAGTCATCAGATGGGCATCACAGTCACCAGAAATGAGGAGATTCCCTAGAAAATATGTCCAGGGAGTAGGGAAGAGGATGGATTCAGAATGGAGCCCTCAAGTATCCCAATATCTGAGTGGGAGAGGGATGACTAAAATGTTCTGGAAAGTCAGGAATGAGTGGTGCCAGAGGTGGGAGCAGGTCAAGAGGGGGTCTGGAAGAGGGATTGTAAGAGGGAGTGGCCTAGCTTGTAAATAAAAGCTAGGCTAGGAAGTCAGGATTCCAAAATGTCCTCCCTCACCACCCCCTGTAATTCTACTCTTAACAGTTTATTCCTGACCATGAAACCTACCATCTCCCTGTGTTCTTCTTTTAAAATGCAACTGTGCATGGAACTACTGTCCTAAGGAAGAATTATATGTGTAGCTAGAAAGCCCTAACTGGTTAAGAGGGGGTTCTAAAATGGGGAAGAAGGGTGTCATGAGGGAGACTGGGAGCCCAAAAGCCACTAGCGATAATTTGTCTTGCAGAAACCTGGTTCAGGTACATGACTCTAAAAGTGAACCTCAGCACTTTGATGATCATAATTAATACTGCCAGCTACCATTTATCGAACTCTTATACTAAACCTATTAACATGCATTGTTATCTCACTAAATCTTCCCAAAATGGGGAGGAGGGGGGAGTATGGTGCCACTGCTGTGTATATTGTACAGTTTTACAGAACTCACGGAAATGAACAACATGCCCAAGGCAAGCACAGAGCTAGGATTTGAATTGAGGCCTGCCCAACTGCTAAGAGGGTGCTCTAGTCTCTGCTCTCTCCTGAAGGACCAGGTTGCCCATGAGGGGCAGTGGTGTGTTTCCACCTGCTAACCGCCTTCCCAGGCTGCTCTTCATCAAAGCCTTGGGACATCTGCCTCTGGAAGTCCTCCAGACCCGAGGTTTCCGTGAATGTGATGGCACTTGCAGAGCCAAGCTAGTCCCCTGAGTAAGACAAGGTCTACCACTCATGGCTCAGGAGCCAAACACAGGTTTGGCTTTGCTGTTCCAGAATCCTGCCAACTGGGGGCGCTGTCCATAGGGCATGCTCCTCTCGCTGTTACAGTTCCAACTCTCACTGCCCGATGTCTCACTGTGGGCCAGGGCACACATTAACCTTCCCTGCTGGGCCCTGGACTTAAGGTCTGGCACTTTTCAAACGATGTTTCTCAGCCTTTTTCACTATCGCCCTCTAAAAATCAGTTAGACACCTTTTTTAAATACCTCCCATGAAATATTTTTATTACTTATAAAATGGAATATATTTGAATCATTTGGTATTTATTTTTTTAACTTTTTATTTGGAAATAATTATAGATCTATAGGGAGTTACAAAAAAATGCTTTTCCCAGTGGTAACAGTACAATAATCAAAACCAAGGAATTGACATTAATACAAGCCACAGAGCTTATTCAGACCTCACCAGTTTTACATGCATGTGTGTTGTGTGCATATTTCTATGCAATTTTTATCATGTGTAGGTTTGTGTGATCACCACCATAATTTAGATACAGAACTGTTCCATCACCACAAGGATTCTTTGTGCTTTTTGAGGAAATAAAATTAAAAACAAAATCTCCTCCAACCCAGAAAAATCTCTCCAGAAAGACAGAAGAGAAAGAAAACAATTGAATAAGCAATTAAACCAGGATGTGATGCACATCACAGGCGGTCTGCTGAGAGAGTGCAAAGACCAAAGTCTGACCCTTTTATAGCCAACCAAATACACCCATTCCTTGCATGTTCTCAAAGTAAACAATAGCTAGTCCTCAAGTAAGAGGACTTGACAACATGATAATTAAGGTGACCATCTGTGTTAGCTAATTGGCTTTATCCAAAGGAAAAACAAACTTCTCTTGCCTGTGACAGACCTCTCAGAAATTAGGCTTCTATCCTCTCACAGGAGCCAGGAGATTGAGATTTCATCTTTTTTGTTGATTACATTTCGAAAAGATGGTTCCCGGGTCTTTGAGTAAGACATTTCTGGCTCCTAAAGCTGGCAAGCAGTTTATTTCACTTTTTTAAAGATTTCCTCACAGCAAATTGGATAGAGTTGGAGACCATCAAACTTAGTGATTTATCACAGAAACAAAGAACTGATTACTGAATGTTCTCACTCATAAGTGGAACCTAAACATTAATCACACTAACACAAGGGAGGGATTAGCAGTCCCTGGACACTGCTGAGGGAGGGAGGGAGGCAGGGAAGAGCAGGGTCACAAAGGGCACCTGGTTTTAAACCAGAGGAAGTAAGGGCCAGTTGGAGGTCAAAACTTCACCTGCAGCAGCCTGCTTGTGTAGCTAATCCTGACTTGTATTCCACATCTCTATAACAAAATAGAATGTTTTTTAAAAATGTAAAAGTTGATTTTGGCTAAAAAATAAAATAATAAAGATTTACCCACATTTCAAAGACAGGACATCTCTAAGAACTTAAAATTACACGTTTCCTCATAAGGAAAGGAAGGAAGAAGTTTATTTCCTCATTTCAACAGGGAGGATTAAGCCTCATTTTTAATTCTTGTTTGCCCTTATGTGTGCCCCTTTTGTAACCACACCCATCCTTCTCTCCCTGTTCCTTACCCCTGGTAACCACTAATCTGTTCTCCATCTCTATACTTGTGTTATTACAAGAATGTTATATTATTAGAGTCATAGGGCACATAGCCTTTTGAGATTGGCTTTTTTCATTCCGCATAATTCCCTTGAGATCCATTCAAGTTGTCATATACATCAATAGTTCATTCTTTTTTATTACTGATTAGTACCCCATGGTGTAGATATGCCATTTGTTTACCCTTCCACCCCTTTCCCATAAAGAAATGTAATACCATAAATATACTGTATATCTGTTTATGTACTATTGCCCTTTGGAGGGCCACAAACCATTGTAATATCTAAGATATTTTTCTCCACCACCTCAAGAACCAATTTTCACCTCTTTAGAAGTGTTATTGACCTGTTGAAAATACATGTTCTAGAAGAATCTGCTGACTTGCCCTTCTCTCTTGCCCCAGTTAAGTGCTCATCTCCAGATGGAAGTAGAGCGACTTATAGTCCAAAGCTATGCCCTAGAACATCAGAAAACAGTTACAGCTGATCTCATAGATGATACCTACTTCAGCCTTCGGAGTTGCCGCAAACTGACCAAGTGAGCACCCTTCTGTGTTGTGTTTGTTTCAGAGTGTAGCAGAGCAAGCAGTGCTGCCTCGTGCAGAGTGCTCCCTGAAACACTGGTTGATCATCTAGGAATGAAAACCACTCAGCTCCCATTACCTGCCATCCCGTAGCATCAAGCCAACCAGGTTTCTGTCTTTTAAAATCAGAAAACTTCAGCTTTGTCTAATGGACCTGAAAAGGTCCATGAGGGCCTACGCCAAACATGTCCTGAAATAATGGCCAAATCATCAGTGTGAACTTCTGGGGGAGTTATGTTGTTTCTCGTTTCCATTTGGGTGACCGTTAATTGTTCTCTACTTGGGAGAATAAAGTTGTGCACAGAAGGTAAAAAAGAATCTCACTCACTTTTGGAAAAGTGGCCTTCCAGTTTTGAAAGTGGCTGGTAAGGAAAGCCTGTTAATCATTTCAGAGTCCAGCTGCCAGAGTATATCCTGGACTTTGGCTACATTGTCCTTGGTGACGTCCGAACCCACATCATCAAGATTACCAACACCAGTCACT
This sequence comes from Tarsius wallacei, assembly GCA_963574415.1. Taxonomy (NCBI): domain Eukaryota; kingdom Metazoa; phylum Chordata; class Mammalia; order Primates; family Tarsiidae; genus Tarsius; species Tarsius wallacei. Next base: position 13,675 of record CAUYQG010275763.1, on the reverse strand, counting down.
TTCCCGTGTCCTTCCATGCAGATAAACGTGGCCTTCATGAGACAGGTAACCAGGCTGGAGAGACCCTTTCCTACTGCACTTTGTCGTTTCTAGCAAGGAACCCATCTCTACTGTCCTTCAGAGCAGAATTTGTGCCTCTTCTGGGATCAGCTCAAAGAATTGCTAGGCCAATTATTGGGTCATCCTGCCCCCGAGTGGATTCTATCTAGAGCTTTTGCTTGCTATTTCTATTTCCCACATAGAAATTTTGTTTGTCTTGGCCCAGGATTCAGTACTGAGCTAGATCGTGTAAAGAATCTGCCTTACTGTGAAACGGAAACATTTGAAATGCGATTCGACCCACAAGGGGCCAATCTTCCTGTTGGAAACAAAGAAGTCATTCTGCCCATCAAGGTACTGGGCCCACTTGACTGTCCAGGTTTTTAGCTCTGTTTGCTGATTGCCCCTGGTATAATCCAATTACTATGTCAGAGCTGTGATTCTTCCCCCAGTCACATGACACATGGTAAGCACAGTGATTTATGTTTGCTCTAGGTGGTTGGAGGGCCAACAGTTCACATCCGTCTCCAAGCCAAGGTGACTATTCCAACAATGACACTGTCCTGTGGAAAAGTGGAGTTTGCCACAATTCAGTGTGGACAGTGCTTGGTGGAAACTATTCAGCTTTCCAATCATCTCCAAGTCCCTTGTGAATGGTTTGTTCATAGCCAAAAGCCTGTTAACAAGGTAAGTGAATTGTGCCCCATTGGTCCCCTTTTCTCTGTCTCTATTTCAGCCAGATTTGTAATTCTAAACCTTCACTCTCATTATTTCGATCTCCTGCTCAAAAACTTTCATTGGCAACCATTACCTCCTGAATAAAAGCTGGGACCCTTAGCCCAGCCTATCAGGTCATGCTGTGGCAGGTCAAATGTCTTATTCATCTTTGTACCTCTGATATCTACACATTCTCTGACACTCAGGAAAATAGGTTGTGTGAAGATGAAATAAGTCCATTTTCCATAGAAGATGATCTAATTGTCTGATATTTATAAACCAGCTGAAGAAACATATGCCAAAGTACTTAAGACGGAAACTACATGCTGAGTTAAAGCCAAAGACACGGATCTTTGAGATCCAGCCCACTTCTGGAGTCTTGGATCCTGATGAAAGGTCCAACGTGCAAGTGAAATTCATGCCAAAAGAAGAGGTGAGCTTTAAAGTAATGTGACTTTATTTAGATTCTCTGAATCTTTTGAGCTTTGCTCAATGCCCATGCTTATTTGGGTCTCAAAGGAAGCTTTGAGTGACTGGTACATTGCTATTCTGAATATGGCATCTCAAGTGCTTCTGGTTCATGTAGTAGCTGGGTGGCCTGGTGATCGGGAATCCGCAGACTATCTAATATATCAATTTCATCAACAGACCTGAGTTAATAGCCTTCTGCCTCTGCACTCATAGTCTGTGTGTCTTTGAGCAAATTACTTAGCTTCACTAAACCTCAGTTTGCTCATAGATAGCATACAAAGTAATAATGTTAGTTATCCAAAATATTCTTTATTGCAATTCTGAAATCCAAAAAGCTCCAAAAACTGGAGGGTGAGAGGAGTGGATTTCATAAGTTTCAGACCAAAACTCATTTGGCAGAAAAATCTCATCTGACATGAGACTGTTTAGCTTTTATTTATCCCACTTAGTTTTCAGAGTTAAACATTATTAAACATTGCAACTGCAGAAATATTGATGTGTTTGGTTACAGGGGGCCTGCTCCAGACTCTGCTGAGGGTATTAGGTAGCAAAGGTTATATGCCCTCTGTTTACCTTTTTAAAAATCTAAATTTGAAAATATCTGGCCCCCTGGGTTTCAGATAAATTATTATCAACCTGTAATAACTACCTCCTAGGGTCATTTTGAGGATTAAGTGCACAACATTGAATAAAACACACAGCATACCACTGTATATTAAGTGTCTCAATAATTATTAACTGTTATCAACAGAAGTTGTGATAAGTACTTCCCGATGGATAGCCTCCCTGAGCCTCTTAAATGTTTCTTTTGAGCACCATCAGCACAAAGCTACTCCGGACCAAGAATACAGTAAAATTAATAAAATCCTAGAACCAGAGAGGATCTCAAGACTTTGCACTGTGAAGACTTGTGTTCAAAGCTTGAGGCATTTGGGAAATGTTCTCCTTTATTCTGTTCTTTTAAGAGAAACTGATATGAGTTTTATAGCATACCTATGGTTAACTCCTATTTTGCTGACTTTGAGGAAATGCTTAAGAATCTGCAATGACAAAGAAGAAAAGTGAATGACTTCATATCTCATTCTAAAATAAAGCCCACCTTTATCATTATCAAAATCTCCCAGCTCTTTTTAAAAGAAAACCAATAATATATTTGTCATTCTTGAAGAGTCAACTCTTCAAGAGTCAAAGGGGCTTACTCAAAATTTTGGATTTTTTCTCCCATTACTGAATGAGAGAAATATCAGTAAATATATTAAAAATATAATAAATTTGTTCAGGCAGTTCCATAAATGTTGAGTTGAAATTGATCAAAGTTAATAAAATGTTTCCACAGATTAAGAAAGGAACTTATTGGCTATATACAAGGAATTGGTCAGCCCTGCAACCCATGCCATCTGTACCTGCATCTCCATCAACATCAGCAGCACAGAGAACTCACTGATGTCCACACTTTCAGTTCTTAGGCATCATAACATATGTTCAGAATACTCCATAGTAGAAAACAAGGAAAGGAATAAAATGTTTTAGAAATATTTCCATAAGCAGCAACTAAAATATAGAAATCTGGGTCATAAAGTGCTAAGCTCATAACTACATAGAAAACCCTCTTAGCCAATAATGTATTCTCTAATTGTGTCCAGCAATAGATATTTCTCTGTGTTTTTATGTCCATATGCATTCCTTCCATTTGATTTTTCCCCCTAGAGCGAAGACAGGAGCACTTCAAATTGTGGTGACACTCATGGCCCCCTAACCCAAGTCATGAGTCCAACTGTGTCAGAATGACCTGGGAATCTAGTTAAAACATGCAGAATCCCCACCTTGCTCTGCCCCTGCTGGGTCAGGCTCTCTAGGGGTAGAACCTGTGGATCTGCATGTTTAGTAGGCTCCCTAGCAGATCGGAACCACTGGGCAGAAAGTAGATTTCTGTACCATTTTGAGAAAATATGTGAGTAGTTATAGCATCACTATCAACCAGTATCTGACTGTACTTGTATCTGATGAACTGAATGCCCTAGCTCTGGCATTCTGCCAAACTGGGGAAATATACAAATAATACACTTCAGAATCATCCCTCTCTAAGAGTAAGGTGGAAAGAGCCATTGCTTGAGGACTGCTCTCAGAGAGGGTCACTTCCTTGGCACTTCTGCCCTGCCCTTCCCATGGGCAGCCAAGTTCCTGAAATGAAACCTTCAGGGCCATAGGCTCAAATAGTGGCGATCTGAGGGAAATGAAGAGATGAGGCCCTTGGTACAGTGCCTGGAAGGCCAGATACCCAGCATTATACAGTAATATAAATTACTCCTATGCAACTATATAAGAACAGTTTTCTCTCTTAATCTAAATAAGTAAGACCCCCTCCCCCAATGGATTTCTGTTTTTACCTGGCATGTAACAAAAAAAATTCAGATGCTTGTTTTGTTTTTATATTTTCCAGAAATTCTACAACCAAACCTTGGTGTTTCAGATTGCCCAGAGTGCTGAGAAGCTTGCACTGCTGGTAAATGGGCAAGGTCTAGAGCCACGCCTAGAATTTAGTCCTTCTGTTCTGGAACTGGGGCCACTGCTGCCTTTTGCACCTGGAGATGAGGCTGAAGTGGTAGTGAAGAATCCCTGCAACTTCCCCATTGAGTTTTACTCCCTAGAATTTGACCAGCAACATCTCATTGAAGAAAAGGTGAGCGGAGGCCAAAGCCAAACTCTATTTTTCTACACGTGCCAGGCACAGCCATGTACTCATGCTCGTCCCGCCACATGGAATAACTTCCTCCTGGCCTTTTTCCTCTCTCTCCCATTGAACTCTTCCCTGTCAATGATCATTCCTTTGTAGCCTCTCCAGACATACTGCCCTTGACAGGAGCAGAATTCATTGCTTCTCTGTGATTTTATTATACACTTTAAACAGCTAATTGTAAAACTACTACATATTCATTGCTAGAATTCACACAGTAAAGAACTGTACAGAAACCTGCATGTATATTTGAAGTTGAGCTACTTGTAGACAGCATGTGATTGGGATATGTTTTAAAATATACTTTGCCAAGCTCTGTCTTTAGTTGGTGTATTTAGATTATTTACATTTAACATAATTATTGATATGGAAGGGCATACGTCTGCCATTTGTTTTTGTTCTGTTTACAGTTTTCTACCTTCCTATCAGTTCCTTCAACATTATCTAGAATCCTATTTTTATTTACCTAGAGTGTTTTCTGAGTGTATCTATTTGTATATTTTCTTTAGTTATTGCTGTAGGTGTTACATTATATACATAACTTTTGTTAGTCAACTAGTGTTGACATTTTAACAACTCTAGTGTAATTTTAGAACCTTCTTCCCTTTATATCCCTTCACTCTTTCCATTTTTTAATATAACTGTTTTAAATATTTTTTATATCAGATAGTATTAAAATTGTTGTTTCAACTTCAAACTTAAACTAGAAAACCCCAGGGGAGAAGGAAAATATATTACATTTATCTATCTTTTTACTCCTCCTGGTTGGTTTTTTTTTTCTTTCTTTCTGATATTTAAGATTTTCTTTTATTATTTCCTTCTGTTTAGAGAGCAGCTTTTAGCTATCCTTTTAGGGTAGGTCTGCTGGTGAAAATTTCTTAGTTTTCCTTCATCTAAGAATGTCTTCATTTCCCCCCTCATTCTTGAAGGATTTCTTTCACTGAATATAGAATTTTGAACTGACAAGTTCCTTCAGCCCTTGAAAAATATGCCAATTCCTTCTGGCTTCCGTGATCTGATGAGAAATCCAATGTCATCTGAATTGTCTTTTTCTCTATAGGTAAGATTTTATTTCTCTCTCGCTGCTTCCAAAATTTTTTCTGTGCCTTAGTTTACAGAAGTTTGACTATAATGTGTCTTGACATAGATGTCTTCTAGTTTATTCAGTTTTGAACTCGCTCACTTTCTTGAATCTGTAGATTTTTATCTTTTTTCCAATTTGGGAAAATTTCAGGCATTATTTATTTGAGTACTTTTTCAGCCTCATACTCTTTCTATTCTCCTTTCAGGACTCAAATGTCACTAATGTTAGAACTTTTTTATAGTCTCACGGTTCCCTGAGTCTCTGTTCATTTTTTTAAGTCTGTTTTCTCTGTTGTACCAACTGAGCACTTTCTATTATTTTATCTTCAAGCTCACTGATTCTCTCCTCCATACCCTCCATTCTGATGTTGAGCACATCTGTTGAGCTTTTATTTTGATAACTTATTTTTTAGTTCTAAAATTTTCATTTGGTTCTTTTTTAATATCTTGTGTTTCTTTGCTGAGACTTTCTGGGGTTTTTTATTTGTTTCAAATATGTTCATTAAAGCATTATCATGATAGCTGCTTTAGAATCTTAGCAATATGTCTAATGTCACTATTATCTTGGAGCTGACATCTAGTCATTTTCCTTTTCAAGCTGAAATTTTCCTAGTTGTTGGTATGATGAAGGATTTTCAGTTAAAACCTGGGCATTTTTGGTGTTACGTTATGAGACCCCAGACCTTATTTAAGTTTTCCCTTTTAGCTGGTCTCCTCTAACAATGCTTGGGCAAAGGAAAGGGAGGGGGTACAGCCTTCTTACTGCCATGTGGGGGTAACAGTCTGAATTCCTCCTTGGTTTTCTTTGACAAATAGCAGGAGGGGCTCTTCATTACTGCTGGGCAGGAATGGTATTTCTGGCTCCCTACAAGGCCTCTGCTGATACTCCCTGGCTGAGAGGGGTAGGAGTACCTTGTTATTATTCCCCACGTGGCCTCCACTGACTATGTGGGGGTGTGGAGGGGTAGTAGTACTATCTAGTGCCACTGGATAGTATTAAAGCCCCTGAATCTCCATACCACCCCAGCAGAGGGGCGAAGGGGCACCCCTTCACCACCAGATGGAGGTGGTAGTTCAGGCTGCCCACATGATCTTTACTGACAGGTTTGGCAGGAGGTGAGCAGGGACAACATTTCTAAGATGTCCCATACTCACAGGGTGTATTTCCTCCTCAGACCTGGATTCAACCATTTCTCCAAGTAGTCCTGGTTCCTTTTAGTAGGAAGTAGTATTTAGAGATCACAGTCTGGACCACCAGGTTGTGACTCTTTCTAGGTATTTTCAGTAGGTAGAATTAGGAAATAACATTTTTTTGAAATAACAATTTTTAAGAGGGAAAAAAATTATGATGCATAATGATGTTTCAAATTCCAATTTAAGATTATAGGATTTTCTCTAAATTCTTTTATTTCCATTTTCTCTTTAAAATATTCACTATAAACTTCTTTATCAAGTTACCTTATAAAATATACATTTAATAGTTTCAAAAAAGCAATGCCAAAATTCCTACCATCAATTACACAACTATGTCTTATTATCCACAAGCATGGTGCAGCTCATGAGCTGTGTTCCAGCTGTTTCCCCAGATTCACATATCACACACCCACCCTGCTGCCCCACCTTGAACTACAGTTTGTCTAAGTGCCCTACTCTTTAGAAACTGTCTCTTAATTTCCTACTATAAGCAGAAATGAAATTAACTATAGTTTCTTTTTACCTCTCCCCATCCTCCAATTTAAAATGATATTCTTTCACTTAAAGTTAATACCTACTGGATAATCATCTCATGTACGCATCCCCATATTTTGCTACTTGTATTTTATTTATATTGCAAGAGCTTATAGTATTAAGGTGTCAGTACTTAATTTCTATCACAGACTCTAAGTTCTACACCTAAACATGTTCTGTGCCCAATACCAATCCTTATAATGAAGCTTCTCCAATCACTTCTGGATTATCTAAAGCTCGTAGAGACAATATCCCCTGAGTGCCCACAAGTTTATAACTGTTTATCTGTGACTTGAAGATCAGTATGATTGGATGCAATATCTTTGGCTCACATTTCCTTCACTTGAGTATGTAAAATGAGTTGCTCCATTGTTTTCTCATAAGATGTTGCTTTCGTCAAGTCTGGTGCTGTATTTGTTATATTTTGCTGCATAGCAAATTTTCCCCAAAACTGATCAACTTAAAACAATAAACATTTTTTATCTCATGGTTTCCATGGGTCAGGAATTAGAGAATGGCTATGCCAAGGAAACCAGTTCTGCTTCCTCTGGACCCTTCCCTTTTGAATCTTCTATCTTCTTTACTTGGAAGTAAAGAAGATAGAAGTTTACACCTTACCCAATTTTGAATCTCCTCCCAGAAGTTTTGCTCGGAATGAGAATCTGCCCTTATAGAAGAGAGAATTTTTGTTAGGTATTTGTGATATTCTGAATGGCTTATGTTGGTATAGCATCTTCCATTGAGGGTCAGATTCCATAGAAAGCACAATCAAAGACTCTGAGATTTTGGATGTGGGAGGTTTCCTGGGTGCACCATCAGAAAAAACACCTGTGAAGATTAGAAAAGCAGAAGTCAGCAGGAAGAGATGAACTGTGATGAGATTGCAGTGAAGCCTTCAGCTGATCGCACAGGGAACTCTGGAGTTGGGTTGGCTCTTTGGAGTTGCCCCAGGTGCTGCAAGATGGCCTTTGTATTCTACATCAACCAGTCTTTGGCATATTCCTTCCTTCCCACTGATTTGCTATTTGCTATGCCACCTCTATCCTGTATCAAAGTTCCATATGTGAATGGGTCAATTCTGAGCTCTCTCTTCTATTTCATTGGTCAGTTTGTCTATCATCACCACTGTATCACTACAACTTCATAATAAAATCTGGGCAGTCCTCTCCATTTATTCTTCCTCATTAGGGTTTTAACTTTGCCCTTCCTTGTAAATTTTAGAGTAACCTTATTAGCAGTGGTTTTCAAACAACTAAAAATGGTGATCCTGGAGAAAAGTTACCTAACAAAACATATTTTCATGCCAATAAATCAGGTTGTGGAGGAAATAAATTCTTTTTAGAAATTTATTTTACTGTGTCTTATAAATATACATACACACCAGGGTTGTCAGATTTAGGAGGAAATAAACAGGCTTCCAAGTTAAATTTGAATTTCAGATAAACAACAAATACTTTTTTTAGCATAAGTATGTCCCGAATATTTATACTAAAGAAAAGTTGTTCGTTGTTTGTCTGAAGTTCAAGTTTAACTAGGCATCCTGTATTTTATCTGGAAGCCCTATTATACTCTCTCTCTCTCTCTCTCTCTCTCTCTCTCTCTCTCTCTCTCTCCCTCTCTCTCACCTTGCGCACGCACAATATAATCTTACCTATTTTTCGCTGGATCCTCTATTTATGAGACAACCACCTTGCTCAGTGTAATATTTCTAACCACAATATTTTTTAAGGATGTGTCACTCAAAGTAGAAAAGGAGTTCTATACTTTTGTCATGGGGGGCAGGGGTGAAGAAAAAGAAGAAAATTCCTTTCCACATGTGAAATGCCCATGCTAAGACAGACCAAAATTAAGGTCCTGTGTCCTCACAGAACTCAGCCCTACTTCTCAGACTTCTCCAAAGGGCCCCACCCTTTGAAATCCAGAAAGTATTTCTACAAGCCTCAGATAGAAGCAGGAGTTTGCCAAGATCAATAAACAGGCCCACCCACAACTGCAAGGAGGAAGCTCCCAGTGATACCAATGGTGGTTTTTGTTCTCCCCTTGAGCAGATCTTGCGAATCCTGAAGGGCTATGATTCCTACAACACCCTCCTCCTACCTCCACGCAACCCAGGGGAGAAGCTGCCCCCAGAGTTGTATGAGTACTTTAAGGAGATGAAAAAGTCAAAAGAGGAGCAGATGAAGGCAAAATATCTGGAGATTCTGGCGCAGGAGAATGGTAAGAATTCAGCATGGAGAACCCCTGGCTCTAGCCACTGACCTGGCCCCTTTGAATTATCCCTGCTGTGAGACCGACCAGATATTAAGTACCTGCCAGATGCTAGGCAGGTGCTGTGCACCTTATGTATTTTATTTCTAAACCTTACAAAATGGGTCCTATTATTCCCATTTTATGGATGCCGAGGCTAGAACACATTCTGTTCTTATTAAAACCCAGTGGGGTATTAAGACTTAAAAACAGCTAATATAGCTGGAAGAACGCTTGTTGGACACTGTGCTTAGGGCTTTGCATGTACAGAGGAAAAACTGAAGCACAGTCATAAATAGCAGAATCAGGATTCCTGCCGTCTTCTGACTCAAGTCCATGATGGTAACCACTGCCTCCTATGGGTGTACCTAAATATTGCAAGGTAATGCATCAAGCAAGGTAGACATCGATGCATCGATGCCCTAAAAGAGATAGGAGGATGGGAATTCACATGAGAAAATGACCAACCCGACCATGGTGCTAAAGGCCAAACCCCAATCACAGAGCTGGCTGTACTCTGAGAATCATACCTTATCTGGTCCAGCCACTCCCAAATTGTCCCATCATCTGCCTAGGGGTTTTCTTTTGTGCTTGAGTGTGAAGGTTCCTTGCTGACTCTGGGACCGTGTGGCTCATGATGATGTACCTACTCCTTCCTGCTTCTCTGGGTCCTCATCCTGGAAGTGTGCCTACCTTGTTTGTACTTGCTCTTTTCTGTGTAACAGTCGTCACATTCATAATTATTTCATTCATACCTGCCTCCCCGATTAGCCAAGAAGACCCCCCAAAGACAGTGGTCACATATTTCTCACTTGTAAACCCAGCACATGGAATAGCAGCTGATATCCAGTGGTGCCCCCAGAAATGGGTGCTGTATGGGTGAACGCATCAATGGATTGCATGGAGTCCTTTTCTCCTACCCTTGGACCTGTCTCATTGTATCTGAAGGAAAGAGAAGCTAGTCAGAGCATACTATTTTGGCCTAACAGGAAAAGATGAGAAAAGAAGGCTACCTCCCACATAGTCTCCTGGTCATGTTCCTTGAGTACAGTATTAGTTTTCAAGGCTATCATAATAAATATCACAGGTGGCTTAATCAACAGACATTTTTTTCTTCACAATTCTGGGGTATAAAAGTCCAAGATCAAGTGTCAGCAGGATTGCTTTCTTCTGAAACATTTCTTTTAGATGGCTATTTTCTCCCTATGTCTTCACACAGTCTTCCCTCCATGTGTGACTGTGTCCTAATCTGCTCTTTTCACAAGGCCATCAATCATATTGTATTAAGACCCACCCATATGGCCTCTTTTTATCATAATTACTTTTTTAAGGCCCTATCTCCAAATACAGTCACATTCTGAGAAACTAGGAGGTTAGGACTTCAACATAGGAATGGGGAGGAGGCATTAAATCCATAACAAGCACCCACTGTGTTGCCAGCACTGAGTTGCGGTGCGGGGGGGGGGGGAGGAAATCAATGACACAAGGCCCTTGCCTTTGAGAGCTCACAGTCAGGAAGGGGTGAGGGGGAGAGACACCTAAATTCAGAGGGACTACCCGGTGGTCCAAGGCAAGGGACTGGGAAGGGCTGCAATGTACAAAACCTTGTGTTGTGCCCATGGTCCCACAACACACCACGGTTATGGGTTCACTTTTCCATTTGGCCCAATGGAAGATAACTTAGAGCCAGGACAGGTGAATCCAGAGGGAACCCAGGAAGGTGCACACTCTACTTCTCATCAGCACTTCTCTGATGAGCTTCATCTACTCACTCAGCTCTCACAGTATAGACTGTCCTCTGCTTCCTGCATCCAGGGAAGGCCTGCAGACCCAAGTCACATTGCCACCATCCACAAGACAGCTGCAACCTCTTAGGCTCAAATCCAAATTCTAAGCAAAGAAGATGTCTTGCCCTGTGGTAGCAGTAGGTCACCTTGTACTGTCACAGCCCATGCACCACCTGAGAGGCTGTAGAATAGGGGACAGTGCAGAGGGTATTGCACCGACAAAATAGGAGAGGTGCCTAACAATGACATGAGGAATGTTCACCATCAATTAAAGGGAAAAGCAGACTACAGATCAGTGTGTAATATGACCCCAAGTTTAGTTTGGAAAAATGGAAAACTAAAAATTTGAGAGGTTTCTGCTCTCTTGTATTGGCACCATAAAATTCAGTGCAATTCCTGTCACCATTTATTTGTCTGTCTCTATCTCTTTTTGCAGGTGAATTCTATCGCTTTTGGATCTTCTAAATTTTCCCAATTTTCTGAGCAAATGTATAATTTTGGTGCTTAAACAAGTGTTGAACACTATGCAGAGAGAGACTCAGGAACAGCCAACTGACTGCAGTTCTTGTTTATTTGGGTTGGATAGTCCAGGGTGATGGGGACACAGTAATTCTCCTCTTTGTCTTTTTTTAAAATTTCCTTTTCTGCTCTAATCTCCCTTGTCCTCTCCCAATTCTTTTCCTTATGTTTTCATCCTTTGCTCCCTGGAAGAAGAGGAAGATATGACCACATCAGAGCAGGGAACCTCCGCTAGCACAAAGAGGACATCGCTTAGCCGTGGGATCTCTGTCACATCCAACCTGGAAGAGCGCTATGTCCCTCTGATTGAGTCCAAAACCTACCCAGATGAAGATGAGGATGAGGAAAGCCTGGAAAAAATCATGTTTCAAGGTAACTGAGCATTTTAATGGTACCAGTTCTCTCCAAGCAGAAGTAGGAAGACTATATCCTGTACCCTGTACCCTTTCTCCATAAAATCCTTCCTAACACAGCTCCCCACCCTACCCCCATCCTGTCCTGCCCACCACACTTGCTCTCTGGAGAAGCTCTGATCTACCCACTCACACTACAGTACACGCATGGGAGTCTGCTGATGAGCTTAGCATATGACATATTTTTTACCATAGTTATCTGCATTTGAACTAGACAATATGAAGGTCTGAATCTTTAATGCTAAAATTCCAGCAGACCAGGAGGTGTTTAGAGAAACATTTTGGGGATTGGGGGATATTTTTCCCAGCATCCCTCCAATTGGGCCATTAGGGAACCCTACTCTTGACCTCCCAGCATTGCAGGCCCATTTTCTGATGTTTATTTTCCCCAAGTTATACAAGATGTTGAAACCATATTTAGAAAACTAGATTCCATGAAACTGTGTTCACAGCAGTCACTTGTTTGCCAGTCATTCTAAACCATGATAAGGCTCCTCAACCTAGTCATGTGCCTGGCTCAGGGAATAGGAATCATGTGCAAGTCTCATGAGACCGTTAAAGAGTTTAGTTAAGTTGTCATTCTTAGCCAACTAGGTGAGTAAATTAAGGCAAGAGAAGGTGATGGCAAAACTGGGATTAAAAACAGGCCTTCTTGCCTCCATGCCCTATGTTTAATCCTCCTTGGCTTTAGTAGCCTGCCCCACTCATGGCTCCTGGTCTCTCTTGGCAGTCTCCCACACCCCACACATCCTGGTTCTGCTCTTCATGCCTGGGTTCTTCCAGAGCTGACTCCAGACATCCTACAGAGAAGGAAACACACCGCAGGGCTTAGGATGGAAAAATCTAGAAACAATCTAAATGTCCATTGGGAAACACTAGTTATGATAAATCCATGCAGTAGGAGTTATTTAGCAGCTATTTAAAAAGAATGAGGCCAGGTGTGGTGGCTCACACATGTAATCCCAGCACTTTGGGAAGCCAAAGCAAAAGGGCTTGAGGCCAGAAGTTTGAGACCAGCCTGGGCAACTTGGCAAGACCCCCATCTCTACAAAAAAATTTATAAACTTGGTGGCATGCCCCCCAACTACTTGGAAGATTAAAGTGGGAGGATCACTTGGGCCCAGGAGTTCGAGGCTGCAGTGAACTGTGATCATGCCACTGCTTTCCAGCCTGGGTGACAAAGTGAGACTCTGTCTCTAAATAAATAAGTAAACAAACAAACAAATAAGTTGAGCTAGATCTCTATTTAAGTAAATGAAAAGATGTTCAATATATGTGAAAAAATAAGTTACAGAACAAAATTTAGAGTTTGATCCTAGTTTTGTTATAAAAACACTAAATGAGTTTGGGGTGACTATATGTGTTAGGCTGCATACTACTCTACATATTACACATATTCTTCTGTACTATTACTACAATTCCTCCAGGCAGTACTTTTTATCCAAATCAAGGGTTATTCCATATGACCCAACAGTCCCCCTTCTGGGAATATACCCAGAGGAACTTAAATCACTCTACAGAAAAGATACCCGCACACACATATTTATTGCAGCACTATTTACAATAGCAAAAACATGGAACCAACCATGCTGCCCATTGACAGTGGACTGGATAAAGAATATGTGGTACTTATACACGCTGGAATACTATGCAGCCATAAAGAAAAACAAAATTATGGACTTTGCAGCAACTTGGATGGATTTAGAGTTTATAATACTCAGTGATCTATCACAGAAACAAAAATCTTAGTGCTACATGTACTCATAAGCATACCCTGAACATTTATTATAATACTATAAGAAGCCGGGCTCGGTGGCTCAGCCTGTAATCCTGCGCCTTGGGAGGCTGAGGTGAGTGGATTGCCTGAGCCCGCGGGTTCGAGACCCGCCTGGGCAAGCGAGACCTCATCTCTACAATAAATCAAAAAATTAGCCGGG
>CAUYQG010275758.1:0-21636 GCA_963574415.1 Tarsius wallacei | reverse complement strand
GCTCGGTGGCTCAGCCTGTAATCCCGTGCCTTGGGAGGCTAAGGTGAGTGGATTGCCTGAGCCCGCGGGTTCGAGACCTGCCTGGGCAGGCGAGACCTCATCTCTACAATAAATCAAAAAATTAGCCGGGCGTGGTAGTGCGCACCTGTAGTTCCAGCTACCTGGAAGGCTGAGGCGGAAGGATCGCCGGAGCCCAGCAGGTTGAGGCTGCGGTGGCTGGGAGCGGCCGCTACACTCCAGTCTGGGCGACAGAGTGAGACTCCAACTCAAAAAAAAAAAAAAAAAAAAAAGAACAGTAGCCAGGCTCAGTGGCTCAGCCTGTAATCCCACGCCTTGGGAGGCTGAGGTGAGTAGACTGCCTGAGCCCGCGGGTTCGAGACCTGCCTGGGCAACTTGGTGAGACCTCATCTCTACAATAAATCAAAAAAATTAGCCGGGCGTGGTAGCGCGCGCCTGTAGTTCCAGCTACTTGGAAGGCTGAGGCGGAAGGATCACCGGAGGCCAGCAGGTCGAGTCTGCGGTGGCCGGGACCGGCCACTGCACTCCAGTCTGGGCGACAGAGTGAGACTCCAACTCAAAAAAAAAGAAAAGTAAACACTTGAATGTGTGAAAACCACTACTACAGGACATTATTTTAAAAAACTAACCTTCTCTCCAGACTCAACGATTTAAAATAATTATTATTTCTAGGCACAAAGCTAATTGTTATTTTTAAAGTTTGCATAATACTTACCTGAAAACTCGCCCATAATTCCCATGTACTTTATATACACCGTAGAGTCGATCTGCTACTCTCTGAAATAAATTTTTAACAGAAATCGCTTTCAGGTCAAAATTATATTCTCCTTAAAAACACACACATACAAACACAAAACACAAAAAAACTATGCTTAATACAATAAACTTGGAAAATATGAAGAAGAAAAAACAATCTCTCAAAAACTCTAGAAAACCAAAAAAACAAAAAATAAAAAAACTAGTGTTCTTACCATATCTATCACCTTATATTTCCATATTCTTTTTATGTATAGTTTTTAAATTTCCTATAGCAAGAGTGGTAATATGCTTATCTAGCTTATTAGTATTACCTTTAAGAAACACCACTTTAAATAGTTGCATAAAATTCCACTGAGTAGTGTATAAAACATATAAGCATTCCTGTTGGGTATTTAGCTATTCCTAATTTTTCAGAATTATATTGCTGTAATAAGCATTTCTAAGAGTAAGGCTTTTTCCTTTAACTGTTTTCTTTTTTTTTTTTTGAGTTTGAGTTTCACTCTGTCGTCCAGACTGGAGTGCAGTGGCACGCTCCCAGTCACCGCAGGCTCGACCTGCTGGGCTCTGGCAATCCTTCCTCCTCAGCCTTCCAAGTAGCTGGAACTACAGGTGCGCGCTACCACGCCTGGCTAATTTTTGATTTATTGTAGAGACGAGGTCTCACCAAGTTGCCCACGTGGGTCTTGAACCCGCAGGCTCAGGCAATCCACTTGCCTCGGCCTCCCAAAGTGCTGGGATTACAGGCTGAGCCACCGAGCCTGGCTAGACTGTTTTCTTATAACAAATTTCTCAAAGTGGAATTTACCAATGGAAAGAATATAAACATATTCAATTTGATTGATGTATCATTTTATACTAAATGCAGAATACATGCATCATTCCTTCTAATCAACAAACACATTAGCTATTTTATTACAACAGAATTACAATTTAGATCACTGAGATGAAATATGTATTGTCCAACCATTCACAAAATTTTGCAAAAGATAAAACAAAATACCACATGTGGTAATTAATTTGCTTTACTTTCCCCCAAAGTGTTAGGGACATGAACTGGAAGACCAAAGGCAAATCCTGCATAAAACCCTAAAACAATTTTCTGGTATACATTTTCTCAATGTATGCTCTAAAAATAAATTATCTCTGGGCCGGGCATGGTGGCTCATGCCTATAATCCCAGCATTTTGGAAGGCTGAGGTGAGAGGACTGCCTGAGTTCACAGGTCAAGATCAGCCTGGGCAACTTGGCAAGACCTCATCTCTATAACAAATCAAAAAACCAGGCTGGGCACAGTGGCTCAGGCCTGTAATCCTAGCACTCTGGAAGGTCAAAGTGAGAGGATTTTCTGAGCTTATGGGTTCAAGACCAGCTTGGGCAACTTGGAGAGACCTTATCTCTACAATAAATCAAAAAACTAGCCAGTCATGGTAGCATGCGCCTGTAGTTCCAGCTACTTGAGAAGCTGAGATAGAAGGATCACCTGAGCCCAGCAGGTTGAGTCTGCAGTGGCAGTGAGCAAGCCACTGCGTTCCAGTCTGGACGACAGAGTGAGACTCCAACTCAAAAAAAAAAAAATTATCTCCCTGACTTTACTCAAACAGGAGTAATTTGAGGAATTAGGCATTAGTTGTACAACAAATCTGAACCCTTTCGAGACTTCAGCTTACAGTGAAAGAACCACCACTGCAGCTACTGGAGCAAGTGTAAGAAGACCATGGAATGTTTTCCATCCATCCTTGGCCTGCTCTGAGGAAACACATACCCACTAGCCTAGAGCTCAGCACACTCAGGTCTGCTGCCTGATTTCTGAAAACATCTTCTTGGTGCACAGGCACGCTCGTTCATGTTAGTATTGCCGGTGGCTGCTTTCACAGCTGAGCTGAACAGATGCCACAGGGAACATCAGAGCCAACAGAGCCGAAAATATTTATTATTTGGTCCTCAGGAAAAGTGTTCTGACCCCTGCATTAGACTCAGCTTTCAGGACAAAGCTCATAGTCCTATTTCCACTTGAAACTCTTCAGGGTTGTCCCCAAACCTCTGAGCTCATTTCTCTAGGATATCACTTCCCAATTATTTTGAGTGTTCTGTAGAGTACTTGTTAATGTTTTTCTCTTTTGTTAAGTGGTGCCATCATCAAGTAAATTTGGGAAACATTGAGATAATAAGGTTTTTGTTTTTTTCCTGTAAGACTTTTTTAGACCTTTAATGCCTCATATGAGTCATCACTGTTCAAGGGAGATAAGATTGGCAGTAGGGAACGTCTTACAGGGTGAGCACTCCAAAGAATACACAGTGCAAAATGTCATTCTAGAACACTACTTTTTCTAGATCCCCATATCAAACCTCCTTTATAAAATCTGAGCATTTTATTACTACTAAGATATTGAGCATGGAAGAGAGTACGAGACCTTGTTAAATAATCACCTAAGAAGAAAAGCTAGAAGCAATGAGTGCACAATGCAGATGCAAAATTAATGTTCAAAAGACGTGTGTCTTCCAGCCCTGCTTCTCACAAGAACCGGTGCCTAATTTGTCTGGGTAATTTCAGGGCAACCTAAGACAGAAATTTACCTCATTAATCTACAGTCCTTTCCAATACCCAGGTCTTGACTCTAGCCTGATCATTCTCACAGGCACCTCTTTTGTTCCTAGAAATTATCTTATTTATTTTAGGAGTCCAATGATACTCTAAGCAGTTAAACTGGAGACAATGAGGATTTTCAGAATAATTTTCCCTTTATTCTACTTTTCTATATTATTACAGAAATCCTGAAACATACAGAAAGCATAGAGAACAGAAGGATATACCACCATTTCCCAACACCCGGCTTTCACGATTTAACAATTATGTGGCCAATTTGGTTTCATCTAAAACTGCCCCCACTCTCATTTCTCATCAGTGGATTCTTTTATTAAGCAAATCCCAGACAATATATTTCACTTCAAGAGAATTTCACTCAGCACAAAAAGTGATCCTACACCTGGTAACCCAGTTTCTTTCAAAGTTTTTAGCACAGGCAAGTTCTAAGGTTTCCTCCAGGACATTTTCAAGATACCTTAATTTACTAAAAAGTATTTTTCTCTGTGTCTATTACAGCCAAATTACACGGTTTAGAATAATGATTATTCTTTAATTTCTATTTCTTTTTGTCATGCAGAGTATTACCCCAGATTAGTTTATTTAGTAGAATTACAGATTGCCTAACATCCATAAACTATTTCACAGACCTTAAAAAAACCCTAAAAGAATTGTGTATTATTATATGTAGATCTAAAATTCTACACTTACTCACATTCCAGCACTGAAATGGCTGGTCTTTTGACAAGATACAAAACAACTATGCTATTATAAACCACAGAGAAAACAACAGGCTAAAATTCTTCAAGCTGTTTGAGAGAAAACAACCACATTTAAAAAAAACACAATATGGACAATGAACAAACTAAATCTGAATGTACAGATCAGTTATTCATCACAAATATCATTCATTACTTAAAAACACAATAATTAAATGAGAAGCACTTATAAACGTGGTGTGTCAAAAGCTCTTGGGGACCACTTACAGCTCTGACCCGAAGAAGATGTGAGATGACAGACTGTAGTTCATCACTGTAGTGTTTTAGTTCAGTAAATCTCCTGAAACAGGAAACAAATAAAATATCATTTTTCAGTGAAAACAAGCAGTCAAAAACTGAAAGACAAAACAGCAGTTACTGAGAATAATAAAACTGATTCTATTTAACCATATACTGAGCTTAAACATTTACATGCCAATATAAATTCAAAAAGCTCTAAAATAAAATGATACTTTATTCTGAAATCCAAAATATCATACTTCATAACTTACATCATGGGACTGAGATAGAGAAAAAATTGTTGGTATAAAAAATTACTTTGGAAACAAAAAACAGGAAATAATTCATGGTGCTAAAAAAACCAAACAAACCCAAATGGTGCAACCATAAACTCATGGTCTCTAACCTCAATTTTAATTCTGCTCAGTAATCTTTGTTTCCCTAATCTATTAACTGCCATTCTCCCTAAAGACCAAAAACTTCTGATATATCATCTGCCATTCTCCAAACAACCAAGTTTCACAGATAAAACAGAAGCCATCATCAGATGGGAATGACCCCCACCTTCAGTTCCTGGCAATCAACTCGCAAACTTCCCCATATCTACATCATTTCTTCCTTACCATCCAATGCTCTGGATTCTAACCCAGCTACACCTCATATTCTTGTCTCCTAACTTCCTCTCTCGGCAAGCTTCTTCTCACTAGCATCCCAATTAACTCAGATCTCTCTTAAATTAAAATACATACATACTCCTTTGACAACACACCCAGCTACTAACACCCTTAATACCCTCCCCTTTCATAGTCAAGCTTTCAAGAGGCATCATCTCCTTAGCAATAAACACTTCTTCCCTTCCCATTCACAGCGTGGCCTATTAGAATCCAGCTTCTGCCTCTAGCACTGTGCAGTGGAAGAGTAATCCTGACAAAGTCACCAACTATTTTCATGTTGCTAAAATCCAGCAACACATTTTTGTTCTCCTCTTACTTGATCCTCTTGGCGATTTCACAGCCGACATCACCCTCCTTCTCAAATACCAGTTCCCTTGCCAGTGTTAATTTCTCATGGTTTTCCTTTTACTCTCTAGTCTCCTAACGTTTCTTTTGCAGTACTCACTTCCCTCACCCCTCTCTTACGCCTCCAACTATGGTATGCAAAGAATTCCTTAAATGTTTGTGAGACACTACTGAGGGTCTCACAAAAGGAGAGGAGTGTGAATAAACACAAGAATTATACACAGAGGCCCTAGTGGGACTCTGGAATCTGAATTTATAACGAGATCACCCACAGGATTCAGATGCTGGTAATCCTGGGGTTACTCTTCTTTAAAAAAAAAATTAGAAACAGGGTCTCACTGTCACCCAGGCTGAAGTGCAGTGATGTGATCATAGCTCACTGTAACCTCAAATGCCTGCCTCAGCCTCCTGAGTAGCCAGGACAACAGGGGCATACCACCACACTTAGCTAATTTCTAAAAAAAATTTTGTAGACTTAGGAATCTCACCCAGCCTGGTCTTGAACTCATGGCCTCAAGTGATCCTCCCACCTCAGCTTCCCAAAGTGCTGGGATTAAGGATTACAGGCAGGAGCCACCACACCCAGCCATTATAGAAAATATTTAACTTCTACTACTCTTATTACCCTCAAGGCAGTGTTTTTCAGGGACAAAAGTAATTCAGGGATTAAAAGGCCAACAAGACTGCTTGCAATTAAGTGGAATGCAAATCTGTGTCTGAGCTCTCTTTATATTCTAGATGGAAGGTAGAAAACATATTCTTCCATTTTGCTTGTATTTGTAAGATAACATTTCAAAGAGATATAAACCTAAAAGCTAATAAGGTGTTAACCTTGCGGAGTGAGATTGGGAATGGATAAATAGGAACAGAAATGAAACTTTTCACAGTATAACCTTTCCATACCTATCAATCTAAATATATATCTGGTGAACCATGAGAATATGTTATATAGTCCAAAAATGTTTTTTAAAATAATTTTTTTTTTTTTTTAGTTGGAGTCTCACTCTCGCCCAGGCTGGAGTACAGTGGCACGCTCAAGCCTGCACCCTCAGCCTGCTGGGCTCAGGTGACCCTTCTAACTCAGCCTTCCAAGGAGTTGGAACTACAGGCATGTGCCACCACACCCAGCTAATTTTTTTATTTATTGTAGAGATGAGGTCTCGTCAAGTTGCCCAGGCTGGTCTCGAACTCATGGGCTCAGGTAATCCTCTCACCTTGGCCTCCCAAAGTGCTGGGACTATAGGCGTGAGCCACTGTGTCCCGTCCCCGAAAAAAATTTTAAAATACATATCTCAGATAACTGCTTTCTTTGTGTAGGGTTAGCACTGAGCTTGTATGCTTTTCCCTTAGAAGTTAAGGTTAGAATTTATTTTACTTTTTAAAATTTTTGTTTTCCTATTATTAGAGACAAGGTCTTGCTCTGTCACCCAGGCTGGAGCAAAGTGGCACGATCTTAGCTCACTTCCGCCTTAAACTCCTGCGCTCAAGTTATCCTCCTACTTCAGCCTCCCAAGTAACTGGGACTACAGGTGTATACCCTATGCCTAACTTTTTTATTTTCTGCAGAAACAAGGGTCTTGCTATGTTACCCCAGGGTAGTTTCAAACTCATGGCCTCAAGCGGTACTTCCGCCTCTACCTTGCCTCCCAAAGTGCTGGAAGTATAGGTATGAGCCACCATGCCCAGGTAAGATTTGAATTTAAGTTTTAAGAGGCAAATTGTTTGGTAAACTCTCTCTCCTCTTGATCTGATCTTCGTGTGCTGGGTCCCGCATATGATTAGGTCTTCCGGAGCTTCTCCAGACTTGATAAGATTCCCTAAAAACTTTCTTTTTCAGTTTCCCAACTTTGGAGCTGGTATAACTATAAAATACTTAGTTGTCATATTTGGTAGTGAGAAATTTACAAGAACACACAGAGTAAGTCTCAGAACACTTAAATTAGGCAAGTCAGAGGTTTCTGGAGTAGAAAAGATCCTACTATCTTTGGTCATAGAATTCTTAAGGCACACTATAGTTTCTCTATCTGATTGCTAGAGTGGTAGGATCTCTTTTTGAAGGCGGGGGGAGGGGGGGTTTACAAGCATCCCCAGATGACAAAGACAAAATGTGCATTTTTTGGAAAAATCAGTTACTGGGAAACCAGAAGACCTAAAGGTCAAGGCTGAAAATTCTATCAAGTTTCAGATATAACGTGTGTTTAAGAAATGAAGGAATTTTCTGGAAATGACAGTCTAACTTCTTTGCACAAGTCAAAATCAAGAATGTTGGTATATTAAGATAAGGTATCCTATCCTCGATGATTAGGTATTCTTATCCTCAATGATTAGGTACTCTTAGGAGATATTGAAGACTAAAAATCATATATAATAATGTCAGAATGCTGTAGTTTCACTTGAAAGGAGAGAGTTTAAAAAAGACAATCCACTGCCGGGCAGGTGACTCACTCCTAATCCCAGTACTTTGGGAGGCTGAGGTCAGAGAACTAACTGCATGAGCCCACAGGTTTGAAACTAGCCTGGGCAACATGGTAGACCTCGTCTCTACAATAAATAAAAAAATTAGCCAGGCATGGTGGTGCGCACCTGTAGGTCCAGCTACTTGGAAGGCTGAGGAGTAAGGATCTCCTGAGCCCAGCAGCTCAAGGCTGCAATGGCCGTGAGTGTGCCACCATACTCCAGCCTGGGTGACAGTGAGACTCTGACTCAAAAAAAAAAAAAAAAAATCAAAAAACAAACAAACAAAGACAAACCAGACTAGGGAGATGATGATATAAAACTTCCCTCCGAAAATACTATCTAAAATCCTTGTCTTCAAGCCATGTAAAAATCAACATGTAAAGCATATTAATGACTGCCATCTGAGGTTGTCAAAACCCATTATGTCCCACAGCCTCATCCAGCCTTATGTCATATTCTCTTCAAAAGATTTCTATTATCACTACAGGCTCTATGCTTTCCTTTATTCTCCATATTTCACTTTTACTTACTTTTGTCATCTTCCCTTTTAAGCCTGGACAGGTGCCTCTCTTATTCAAATCTCATCAATTATTGAAAATAACCTCCATCAAGATCTCGGAATGCCTGTCTCCAATCTCAAAGCTTAATGGCACAAATATAGTTTAGTATCTATTTTGAATGGTTTTCTTATTCTCACATGGCTATAGTTTTCTCTACCTTATTAAACTGAAAGTATTTCAAGTCATACAGATTTCTCATATACTTCTTTCCAACTTGTACAAGCAACTATTACCCAAGATAAAGCTCTGAAAGAAAAGAAACTCAATGAATTCTGGCAGCCTGAGTGGTTGCTAGAAATAATAAATGCCAGTCCACTCCCCATCTCCTCTCCTTTCAGTTCTTGCCCCCACCTATCTGTAAGAAACCCTAATGTGGTATGCCAATGAGCTCCTTGAAGAAAGCTCACTGCACATATTTCTTCTATCCATACTTCCTGTCCCCAAACTCAGCATAGGAAAATGATAGGACCTGATAGCTTAGAAACTCAAAGAATAACCTAAAATCATAAACTTTATTATCTATGTAGCCTGGCTTTCTTTTTAAAGAAGAAAACTATGATTTTATTTATTATTTAACTTAAGACACATAGATTTCCTTTTTAGCCAAGAAAAACTGGCAACTAAAGCCACAATAGATGAAGTTTCTACTGTGCCAGGCAGCACAGTACATGTGTGGTTAGCACTGTTTATTTCTACTAGAGACAGATTTTAAAATGACTATGTAAAGAATATGCTACTTAAAGAATCTGGTCAGTTTACCACCTAGATTTTTATTTAGTGCATTTAGTTTATTTGCAACAATACAAGGTGCTCAATAAATGGAGATAAATCTTGGGCAAATCTTTCAAGAAAAACATACAAGCCAGGTGGTGATACATATGTAAAGTCCTGGCTATTTGGGAGCCTGAGGCAGGAGGATTACTTGAGCCCAGAAGCGCAAGACCAGCCTAGGCAACATAGTAAGACTCCATCTCAAAAACAACAAAACACACACACACACACACACACACACACACACACACACACACAACACACACAATTATTGCAATGCAAACAGCATTAACAAAGCACGTACAGCCACAAAGAAGAAGACACTAGGTCCTCTCCCTTACTGATTTTTTTTTTTTTTTTAAGAAAGCAGGATATACTGAGAGGACAGAAAAGCTCCCACACTGGGAGGGGACTTCTTACTGCTCTTAATGTCTAGTTTGGGGAAAGATAAACATGAATGAAACAAATACTAGAAGAAACATTTTGAAACACTATGAAACAATCTCTCTGGTTCTCTGGATTTTATGAAAAAATAGAATAAAACTATTTTAGTGATGTAAATTATTTTAATAATGATATGAATAATAATCTACTGGGTCAGCTAGACCTAGAACCTCTGAGATTCTACATATCAAGAATCTAAGCTGGGTGCAGTGGTTCACAACTGTTATCCCAACTAGGAGGTTGGGAAGCTGAGGCAGGAGGATCACTTGAGCCCAGGAGTTCAAGGCGGCAGTGAACTATGATCGCACCACTGCACTCCAGCCTGGGCAACAGAGCTCCAGACTCTGTCTCAAAAAAAAACAAACAAAAAAAACCAACTTTGTGAGGCAGAGACAAGAGGATTGTCAGAGCCCAGGGGTTCAAGACCAACATGGGCAACTTGGCGAGACCTCGTCTCTACAATAAATTTAAAAAATTAGCTGGGTATGTTAGTGTGCACCTGTGGTTCCAGCTACTTAGAAGGCTGAGGCAGAAGGATCATCTGAACCCAGCAGGTCGAGGCTGAGGTGGCCATGAGCATGCCACTGCACTCTAGCCTGGGCAACAGAGTAGAGTCCAACTCAAAAAAAAAAGATTTCAAATTAAGCTTCAAGATATTAAAAAAAAAGAATCTGCTGATATAACAGTGACCAATGTATACAATTATCTAGAATTTAAGGCAAACAAATTATACTGCTAATTATAGTCCAATTATACACTTTAACAACATAATTGAAGACCATTACGCTAAGTGAACTATCACAGAAACAACTGCATACCACACGTTCTCTCATGAAAAAAGACCCTGAACATTGGTCACACTAGCACAAGGGTGGGACTGACAAATGCTGGACATTGCTGGGGTGGGGGGCGGGGAGAGGGGAGGGATATACATGGCAACATACTGGGTACCTAGTCCACTATCGGAGGAGAGAGGGCCTGCTAGAAGCCCAAACTCAACCTGCATGCAACCTGCTTATGTAGTAAATCCCCACTTGTACCCCACAACTCTAAAATACACACACACAAAAAAGGCATCACAAGCTGGGCACGGTGGCTCATGCCTGTAATTCCTAGTACTTTGGGAGATTGAGGTTGAGAGGACTGCCTGAGCCCAGTAGTTCCAGACCAGCCTGGGCAACATAGCAAGGTCTTGTCTCTACAATAAATTGAAAAATTAGTCACATTTTCTTTATCAAAATCATTTTCATTAAATTGAAAAATACAAATTATCAAAATATTAATATTAAAGTATTAAAAAATAGTATCTACAGGATTCTCTAATGAATGTTCAGCCACTAAGGTCAAAAACTTAGCTTTAAGTTTTCCACAGCTTTTTCTGAGGGTGACTTATAATCTTAGTTCTTAGTTTGTAGAACATCTCTTCTATGCTATGCATATTATTATAACACATAAAAACCTCAATGGAAACTTAGTTGCATATTATAAATTAAAGAAGCCAATCTACATACTATATGATATTACACTCTGAAAAAGAAAAAACTCTGGAGACAGTAAGATCATCAGTGGTCGCCAGGGGTTGGGGGAAGAAAAAGATGTACAGGTGGAACACAGAGGATTTTTAGGACAATAAAACTATTCATATGACACTATAATGGTGGATACAAACCATTATCCATTTGTCCAAACTCACAGAATATTCAACACCAAGAGTGAACCCCAATGTAAATGATGGACCTTGGGTGACAATGCTGTGTCAATGTAGGCTCATCAACAGTAACAAATATAGCCCTCTGGTATGGGGTGTTGACAGTGGGGGGTCTGTGTGGATGTGGAGACAGAAGGTACTTGGAAACTCTCAGTCCTTTCCACTCAATTTTGCTAAAACTGCTAAGCCTAAAACTGGTCTAAAAAATAAAGTCTATTAAAAACTAAAAACCTTGGGCAGGTGCAATGGCTCACACCTGTAATCCCAGAACTTTGGAAGGCAGAGGCAAGAGGACTGCCTGAGCCCAGGGGTTCAAGACCAGTCTCAGTAACTTGGTGAGACTTCCATCTCTATAATACATCAAAAAATTAGCCATTGGGCTGAGCGTGGTAGCTCAAGTCTGTAATCCTAGCACTTTGGGAGGCTGAGGTGAGAAGACTGCCTGAGCCAGCGGGTTCAAGACCAGCCTGGGCAACGTGGTAAGACCTTATCTCTAGAAAAAATCAAAAAATTAGCCGGGCATGGTAGTGTGCGCCTGTAGCTCTGGCTACTTGGAAGGCTGAGGTGGAAGGATCGCCGGAGCCTAGCAGTTTCGATGTTGGGGTGGCCATGAGCATGCCACAGCACTTCCGCCTGGGTGATGGAGTAAGACTCCAACTCAAAAAAAAAAAAAAATTAGCCAGGCGTGGTAGTGCATATCTGTGGTTCCAGCTATTTGGAAGACTGAGGCAGAAGGATTGCCCAAGTCCAGCAGATCGATGCTGCAGGGGCTGTGAGCGTGTCACTGCTCTCCAGCCAGGAGGACAAAGTCTGACTCAAAAAAAAAAGCAAAACAAAACAAAACAAACAAAAACCTCAACAGTTACCATCACAACTTCCTAATTAACAAAACATAAAAATATTCATTTATATTTTATGTTCAAAATGTACATTAAGAATCAGAGGCATTATTACTAATATGTTATGGTTTACAAAGTCAGGCATGATAGATCATCAAAATACACAAATTTAACCTTTGATAAGAATTTACACAAAATAGAAAATGCTGAAGGATTCACTAGAGAAATTCTAACAGACCTCATAAAGTTTGTCTCCCAAAACAAAAAAGCTTCATCTACCTAAGCACATACCTCACTAAAAAACTCCTCTAGCTAAGCTAAATTGCCCATGGAGGCCCACATAATGAAAAGGCTGAATAAGCTACCACTGAGCAAACCAAAATCTCAAATACATAGGTTTCATCCTAAGGAAGGTCATTTCTGAAATACACTGGCTTCCTTTTAACATAGAAATGCTCTCACACCAACTGACATTAATAAAGTCAACTATTTGTCATAAAAATGTATCTTCATGAAATTGTTACACTAGTATGCATTTATCTACCAAGTTTCCTTGGTATACAAAATAGACAGTTTATGATCAAATATATACTTTTCTTATCTGAGCTCTGTACATATTTGACAAGCAAAGTCACATAAAAACTATAAAATTAAAATCACTTTTCTCATTTTTTAATACCTTCAACAATATTTAATAAATCTTTCTGTTAAAAAAAGCAGCGATTTAATTTTCTAAAACTTCAATTGCTTACAGCCTTAAACCCAATTAAGTTACCAAATTTCAAATTCAGTTTCAGACTTTAAAAGGATCTCATTAAATGTGAATTACTATGTAAAATATTTAGCAAATAAAGTGCATACATTCAGAAATGAAAAATTATATAGATTGATAGGCACCATTCAAAACAACATTGTAACTGTTATTAAAACAAAATCTTACTTGTCTGGGTTTTTCACTCTGAATGTTGCATTAAGCGCTTTTAACCTGGAGTCTGCCTGGAAAAAATAATTTGTTCACTTAATACAATTATATTTCAGGGTACAAAATTCAAACAGTTTTATTTTCCCTTTAAAATTAAGATGCTCAAGTACAGTTTTCTTCATACCAATTTTTGTAAACACATTAAGCATGCTTTTTAAAAAACTTATTTTTGAAGACACTATAAAAACATATTATAAATGAGAATGAATACATGGCATTCAATGACACCGAAGTAAAACAACTATAAACACCAACCAATACATAGTTCTGCATTATTAGAATTCAGAACAGGTCGAATGAAAAAAGTAGTTTACCTTTTCTCTAAGCCAGCAATGGTGTGTATATACACACACACACACACACACACACACACACACAAAATAAAACTCTGCTTAAAGCAGTCGTCTTAAAGATGCTGGACACTGCTAGGGGAGGGAGAGGGAGGAGGGATGGGGGTGTGCATGGCAACACACTAGGTACCAGGTCCACTATCAGGGGAGAGAGAGCCTGCTAAGAGTCCAAACCTCACCTGCATGTGATTTACTTATGCAGTAAATCCTCACATGTACACCACACTCTAAAATAAGGGACAGACGCTAAATAATAATATATATATTTTCAGAGTCAGAGTCTTACTCTGTCACCCAGGCTGAAGTGCAGTGGCACAATCAATCATGGCTACCATAGACTTGACCTGCAGGGCTCAAGCGATCCTTCCGCCTCAACCTTCCAAGCAGCTGGAGCTACAGGCATGCGCCACTACATTCGGCTAATTCTTTTTTTTTAATTATAGAGATGAGATGTTGCCCAGGCTGGTCTTGAACTACTGGGTTTAGACAATTGTTTTGCTTCTGCCTCACAAAGTGCTGGGATTACAGGAGTTAGCCATTGCACTCAGGTTAAATAATAATTTCACCGCATGAAATGCATACTTAACATATACAGATACTAACTTAAGTTCTCATTAAAAAAAAAAAGACAACCAAATAACTTTTCTTACCAAGGTGCAAGAACTGCAGGGATCACAAAAGGTAGCTTAATGAGGAATCAATTTCAAAATGAGGTCTAGTTTTAAAAATCCCAATCAGCTTGAAAATTTTGCATTATTCCAACTTTCAATTCATAATTATAAATACTCTCAATTAACAAAACAAACAAAATGAAATAAGAATATTACAAGGGCTCTGCAGATTACTTAGCTGAGAAAATAAAAACAAATGTAACAAATATGCTATTCCATAAACTCAGCCTCCTAGGACTCTATTCAAAGAGCTATTTGAGAATACCTAAAAAAGCTTAATTTATGACTGATTTCAGGTAATTATCTTATTTCTAAAATCAGTATTTCACCAATTCTTGATCCTTCTTACATCTCAAGGACAAATGAGCTAATGATACAATGTGAAAATCCTTACAAATAAAAGCACCTATGAATTTAAGGCATATACTAAAAATCATTCACTAAACAGCAAAGGATCTCAAGTGGCAATGATTTTAATCACATGCAAATGTGATTCTTTAAATGAGGATGAAATTACATAAAAACCCCAACAAAAAAATTTCATTTGTAACTTTTCTGGAATCTCATGCTTTTTAATACTGGCGATTTATTTTTTACTTTCAGTGTCACCAATTTATCAATTCAGAAGTCAGATAAATGTAAAACATCACCATCCTAAGCTTTGCTTACCAAATATTTTGTCGAGTTAGGTCTACTACCATACCCAACTCAATCTGTTCATTATTTCACAAGATTCCATAAAAAGGGAAGGTACCTAAAATGTCACCAAAACAGAAACTTCACCCAAAAGCTGGATCTCTGAAAAACGACCTGGGCTATTCCAAATCTGACAGGTTACAATCCACCTATTTAGGTTCCCCATTCAATATGTAAATATGCTCCTAAACCATCAGTTTCACACAGCCCTGTTTTATTTCCTTTAAAACAGCATTATCTGAAATAATCTTGCTCACTTGACTCATGGATGTTCATTAAAAACATAAGAGCCATCATCAAAAAGCACCATGTGGATGGTGGCCCCTGGAGCTGCACAAAGGCTGCTGTGGTAATCCTTTTATCTGCTTTATCTTCCCCCAAACGTTGCCTAGTAAACCATGACCTAGCCCAGCTGGGGCCTCTCTCTCAGGGAATTCTCTTCCTTGGCCCCCATGGCCCCCATGGTACCTCCACCGCATGTTGCAGGTCTCAGTTCAAATGTTCTCTCTTCAAGGGAGGAAGACCATGTGGCTTATTACAAGTGCCCTATGTCCTCTCAAAAGGGTTTCCATTTGGACAACACATTTTATGGGCACTCATCTCAAAGTAACATCTGAAAATTATCCTTGCTGTCATATTCTTTAACAACGATGTCGCTTTAATTCCTTGATACTACATATCACTATTTAAAGCATCTTTTTAAAAATGTAGATGTTAATTTAATCTCTAATCACTAAAATATACAGTCCCTATGAACATGAAGCTAACGAATACTTGCAGCTCATTCACCACAGTATCCACAACAGTTGGACCTCACTCCGTGGCACCCAGCATTTGAAATCTCCATGTTGGTTCTCTCACACTTCCTGTGCAATAAGCAGGTTAGCGGAGATACTAAGTGCTCAGACCTTGGCTATGACAGTCCCTGCTCCAACAGGATTCTTCTCAATCAGCCTAAATCCATTTAAGGTTTGGGTATCTGGAACAATGTTTACTTTCACGGCTGAGTTAGCGGAGTAAAACAACATTACTTTTATACTAAAGCAAATAGTTTTTGTTTTATTTTTTTTGAGTCAGAGTCTCACTCTGTCGCCCAGGTTGGAGTACACTGTCACTCTCACAGTCACTGTAGCCTTGACCTGCTGGGCTCAGGAGATCCTTCCATCCAAAGTAGCTGGAATTATAGGCATGTGCCACCACAACTGGCTAATTTTTTGAAAAAATTTATTGTAGAGACAAGGTCTCACCAAGTTGCCCAGGCTGGTCTCAAACCCACGGGCTCAGGGAATCCTCTCACCTCTGCCTCCCAAAGTGCTGGGATATAGGCATAAGCCATCACAACCAGCTAAATCAGATAGTTTATATTAATACATTTATTACTCTAAGGATACACTCTTTGCTCTCCTTTCACTGAAATAAGTAACACGAGTATTTATACTTTTTGTGTGTTTTTAAAATAGAG
Organism: Tarsius wallacei; assembly: GCA_963574415.1. Lineage (NCBI taxonomy): Eukaryota > Metazoa > Chordata > Mammalia > Primates > Tarsiidae > Tarsius > Tarsius wallacei. Next base: position 5,321 of record CAUYQG010275758.1, on the reverse strand, counting down.
ACCAAGACCTCCCTATTTTGCACAGGTAGTCTCAAATTCCTGAGCTCAAGCAATCCTCCTGCCTCAGCCTTCCAAGTAGCTGGGACTACCGGCATATACCGCCACGTTCAGCTTGACCATTTATTAAAATATTCATTTTTATTTTTATGTAGAGACAGGTTCTCCCTCTGTTGCCCAGGCTGGAGAACAGTGGCACAGTCATAGCTCACTGCAGCCTCAAACTCCTGGGCTCAAGGGATCCTCCTGCTTAAGTCTCCTGAGTAGCCAGGACTACCGGTGTACACCACCACAACTGGCTAATTAAAAAAAAATTATTTTTAAAGCGACATGGTCTCAATGTGTTGCTCAGGCTGGTCTTGAACTTCTGGACTCAAGCAATCCTCCCGCCTTAGCCTCCCAAAGCACTAGGATTACAGGCATGAGCCACCGAGCTCCGCCTAAATATTCAAAAAAGAAGGAATACCAATAATCAGCCATGATTCTAAAAAAAGAAAAAAATCAGTTCCCCATGCTTATGTTAAATAGAATACTTGTTAAGAAAAACTAAACTTGAAAATTTTCTTGCTAGCAGGGGAGAAGGGGCATACCTCATCGACAAGGGTACCTGCATAATGAACATTTGCATACCTAACCCCGAATTGTACCCCACATCTTTAAAACAAAAAAATAAAAAAAATTATCTTGCTGGGTGTAATAATCACACTAAAAAGATTTAAGGAAAGATTAATCCAGTAGGCTAAAACTAAGATTAAATTAAACATGCCTGAGAAAAGGAAAATTTAACTGACAACATTTCAATTTGAGGATTATAATCCAAGAGCTAAAGCCAAATATTCTTATAAAATGTGAGTATTTGGTCTGATTCAGTATGATCTCATTTTCACAGAAATGCAGGCTTCAACACTTCCTTTACCAACCACCTCTGCATACATTAACTACATAAGCAATAGAAGCCGGGCATGGTGGCTCATGCCTGTAATCCTGACACTTTGAGAGGTGGAGGTAAGAGGATTACCTGAGACCAGGAGTTCAAGAGCAGCCTGGGCAACTTGGTGAGACCTCGTTTCTACAATAAATCAAAAAATTAGCCAGGCTTGTGGCACATGCCTATAGTTCTAGGTACTTGGGAGACTAAGGCAGAAGGAAGGCCTGAGCCCAGCAGGTCGAGGCTGAGGTAGCTGTGAGCATAGCATTCCAGTTTGGGTGATAAAGTAAGATGCTGACTCAAAAAAAAAAAAAGCAACAGGAGAGTAATATAGGATAGTAATTAAGAAGGTTTAGGCCTAGGCTTGATATCAGCCTCAAACACTTGTAATTATGTGATCTTGGATAAGTCACTTTCTAGAATTCCTCATCTAAAAAATGGGAATACTGACTCACCTCAAAGGTACTGAGGCAATATTCACCAAAGCAAAATACAGTATATAGTATAGTGCTTAGCACAGTAAGCATATATGATGATGATAATCAGTTTTAAAAGTTACAGCTTTAGATTCTAAAGTTTTTCTTTTACTTTCTGGGTCTTATTCTGTTGTACAGGCCAGAGTATAGTGACGTAATCAAAGCTCACTGTAACCTCAAACTTCAGGGCTCAAGCGATTCTCCCAAGTAGCTAGGACTACAGGCACACACCAACATGCCTAGCTAATTTTTCTTTTTAATTTTTTGTAGAGACAGCATCTCACTATGTTGCCCAGGCTGGTCTTGAACTCCTGGTCTCGAGTGATCCTTCCACCTTGGCCACCCAAAGTACTTGGATTACAGGCCTGAACCACTGTGCTGGCTCCCCTTCCCCGCTTCTTTAGTTTTTTTGTTTTCTGAGTAGGAGTCTCACTCTGTCACCCAGGCTGGAGTGCAGTGGCACATTCACAATCACTGCAGCCTCCATCTGCTGGGCTCAGGTGATCCTACTGCCTCAGCCTTCCAAGTAGCTGGAAATACAGGTGTGTGCCACCACACTAGGCTAATTTTTTTTTTTTTAGTTGGAGTCTCACTCTGTCACCCAGGCTGGAGTGCAGTGGCATGCTCACGGCCACCACAGACTCAACCTGCTGGGCTCAGGTGATCCTTCTGCCTCAGCCTTCTTAGTAGTTGGAACTACAGGCACATACCCCCATGCTCAGCTTTTTTTGATTTATTGTAGAGATGAGGTCTTGCCAAGTTGACCAGGCTGGTCTCAAACCCATGGGCTCAGGCAATCCTCTCACCTCGGCCACCCAAAGTGCTGGAATTATAGGATAAGCCACTGCATTTGGTCTTTTTTTTTTTAAACCATTTTTGATAATCCTTCTAAAATTATCTTCCTAAAATTAGTCCTCTCTATCACCTCTGGCCAATAGTTGTCAAGTTTTAGGTTAATGAGAATCAGAATGTCTGGGACAAATTTAAACAAACTATCCCAACAAATGGGATACATCCAGTTCACTGACCAACCACTGAATTAAGAATACACTCGGTGGCTCAGCCTGTAATCCCAGTACTTTGGGAGGCCGAGGAGAGTGGACTGCCTGAGCCTGCGGGTTCGAGACCAGCCCGGGCAACTTGGTGAGCCCTCGTCTCTACAATAAATCAAAAAAAATTAGCCAGGTGTGGTAGCATGTACCTATAGTTCCGGCTACTTGGAAGGCTGAGGCAGAAGGATCGCTGGAGCCCAATAGGTCGATGCTGGGGTGGCTGTGAGCGTGCCACTGCATTCAAGCCTGAGCTATGGAGTGAGACTCCGACTCCAAAAAAAAAGAGTACACTACAAACATAATTCCACTTTTTCTTGAGTCCTCCAAGTAACTACTATAAACAACTAATATGGAACCCATCTGTAATGTGGTAAAACCTAGGGTTTACAGAGGTGTGTGGAGAGAGACTGTGTGACAAATACACACAAACTGTGGTATCTGATTCTCATACCATTATTACCCCTAGTTTTGCTATCAGACTCAGCTGTCAACTGTCACTTTTCTCATGGTTTGCCTGTCTCCAGTAATACTCATTTTTAGATCTTTTTTATTTTTCTGCTAAAACATGTTATAACCTAGAAACAGACAGTCAAGTTTGAATAACTATAATAAAATTAAGTGGGTCTATCAGAGATCAAAGTATAGTAGCAAAGTATAGTAGAAAGCCATGTTATATCCATTTCAACATTTTAGAAGTCAGTTTTGCTTAAATCCCTTTTTTTTTTCCTTTTTTTTTTTTTTGAGTTGGAGTCTCACTCCATCGTCCAGGCTGGAGTGCAGTGGCACACACACAGCCAACCCAGCGTTGACCTGCTGGGCATCGGTGATCCTTCCACCTCAAACTTCCAAGTAGTCGAAACTACAGGTGCGCGCTATCACGCCCGGTTAATTTTTGTTTTTTTAATTGTAGAGATGAGGTCTCGCCAAGTTGCCCAGACTGGTCTCGAACCCACAGGCTCAGGCAATCCACTCGCCTTGGCCTCCCAAAATGCTGGGGTTACAGGCTGAGTCACTGAGCCCTGCCTTATTAATCTCAATTTTCAACTATACCAGGTTAGTTGTAACTGCCAAAAACATGTCTTCCAGATAAGTGAAATGTAACACTGTAAATATATGTGTGTGCATATATATTTATATTATATATATACTGGGGATGCCAAAAAAGTATACACATTTTAGGAGATGTTGTCTATGTATTACTTTTTGAAGTTAAATTGAATTACAGTATCAATGTGTTTGCTCAAAAGATGGCGTCAATCAAATGAATGCTAGCATCACCATACAACAGGTAGGACAGAAAGAAAATGGCATAAGTAAAGTTGTTGTTCAAGGAGTGTAAGACCATGTTTAAGAGATATATGAAATCTGAGAACACTGGGGAAGTACAATGACAACGGAGGCGTGAATATGCAACAGAACCACCAACATGCCTAACAATTGCATGCATTCATGGTAAGTTGGAGACATATGGTACTGTGTGTGATGTGCACAAGGGAAGATCCAGGTCTCGCACAGCAACAAGTCCTGCAGCAGTTTGCCATAATCAGAAGTGTCTGGACGCTGATGGTAACTACTCTGAGTACCTCTTGTTATTGTAGAAGTCAAACGTGACTTGTATTCACCTTTTGTTATCAGTATATACTGTGTATTACAATTTTAATACAGCTTTTACTTTCTTAAAATGTGTATACTTTTTTGGGCACCCTTTGTGTGTGTGTGTGTGTGTGTGTGTGTGTGTGTATGTAGACAATCTCACACGTTTGTATGGGAGCATGCATGTATATATGTATGCGGAAGTTGTCTAAAAAGGTCCCATCTCCTTGATGAAAGGAAGGACCTAAAATAAGAAACATCGACAACAAAATATGAAATACAAAGGCCAGATGCAGTGGCTCATGCCTGTAATCTCAGCACTTTGGGAGTCTGAAGCGGGAGGATAACTTGAGTCTAGGCGTTCGAGACCAGCCTAGGCAACATACCAAGACCGCATCTCTACAAAAAACTAGCTGAGTGTAGTGGTGTATACCTGTAGTCCCAGCTACTCAGGAGGCCGAAGTGAAAGGATCACCTGAGCCCAGGAGGTAGCGGCTGCGGTGAGGTGATCATGCCATTGCATTTCAGCCTGAGCAACAAAGTGAGATCCCAACTCAAAAAAAGAAGAAGAAATACAGGGAGACATGGGTTTCTGAATTCTATTAATTTTTTTTCTTTTAAGTGACACACTCTGTTCACATCATTAATTTGTTTTTAAGTTACAGGGTCAACCAAGTGATCCGGCTTCCCAAAGCATAGGGATTATAGGTTGAGCCACCATACCAGGTCAATTAATTTTAATTCTGGTTCACTTCATTAGAAATCTGATGTTCTGAACTATTTATACTGTATATTAAATATTGCCTTTCAAATACTTCATAAAAGTGAAACCCAAGTCTTTACTGTAAGGCTACCCATATATGAAACATTAATCTAAAAACTTAAATAGCACCTACACATAAGCTTCAATGCCCTCTGTAAACAGCATATTCTATAATGATGGAGAAACTCAAGCATTTTCTCAGAGTCACAGAAGTTATGACTGAAAACTGGATTCAAGGACAGACAACTGATAACTGGTGGCTAAACTAAGCCAATGACTGAAAGCTTTTAAAATTTCCTATTATATAAAGAAAACTCACAAAACAGTTATATTTTAGTTTTATATTTTTATTATTAGCTTTTAACATATTTTGTTTTTTGTTTTTTTTTTTTTGAGTTGGAGTCTCACTCTGTCGCCCAGACTGGAGTGCAGTGGCCGCTCCCGGCCACCGCAGCCTCGACCTGCTGGGCTCCGGCGATCCTTCCGCCTCAGCCTTCCAAGTAGCTGGAACT
>CAUYQG010275749.1:0-28820 GCA_963574415.1 Tarsius wallacei | reverse complement strand
GGAACTAGAGTCTATAATACTGAGTGACCTCTCACAGAAACAAAGATCTGAGTATCACATGTTCTCACTCATATAGTGGACCTTGAACATCTATCGTAATACTATAAGAAAAGGATTGACAGTGGTGGGAAACTATGGGGGCGGGGTAGGGAGGGGAAGGGAGGTGGGATTAACAGTAGTCAATATCTGCCTGGGGACGGAGAGACACCCCTTATCAACAAGGGTGCCTGAACGAAGCATAATTGTATACCTATCCCTTAACTGTACCCCACAATATCAAAATAAAAAATATTGATTTAAAAAAATAATAATATTACTACTAAATACTTGGTGAAGCCTTGAATTTACAGTGAAGCCTTATTAGTTTGTGTGTGGGCAAGGGAGGTGTAGTATGTAGAGTAGGATATTCAGAAGGTACAGCACATCAGAATTATGGGGTACAACCTCAGTAAGATCTTTCCAAGTGGAATTAAGTTAGTGAGAACTGCCATTAATGAAATCCTTCCTATAGTTCTATGCGTGCCAACATTATTTCCATTTTGCAGATGAGTAACCAAAAATCAAGTTTTAGAAAAATATCTAACTTACTTAGGGTCTGTATTGATTAAATACTACCACAAGAAGAAACACCTCTGGAACTCAGTAATGTAAGCACAAGCATTCATTATCTTTCATAAGTTTTTCTGTCAGTTGGTTCTGATGATCTGAACACAGGTCTGATAGTCTTGGTTGGGCTCTCTCATGCATCTTCAGTATGATGGCAGATAAGCTGATGACTAACTAATCTAAGATGACTCCGCTCTGGCATTGCCCACACATCTCTCATCACCCAAGAGGTGAGCTTAGGCAGTGACTGGATTTGGTATGCATGTGTGCACTGAGAGAGGGAGAGAGGCAGAGGGAGGGGCAAGAGGGAAGAGAGAGTGAGAGAGAGAGAGAGAGAGAGAGAGAGAGAGAGAGAGAAGAAGAGGAGAAAGAGAGAGGAAGAGGAGAAACAGAAAGAGAAGAGAAGAAGATGATGAAGACGAAGATGAAGAAGAAGACCAAGACCAAGACTAAGATCAGACCAGGAAGGATGAGTAAGAGGAAGAGAAAGCACTATCACCTCAAGGTATTTTGAGTCCTAGACTTGGAGTTGGCACAGTGTGTCACCCCTGCCACTATCTATTGGTCAGTCCAGATTCAAGGGAGTAGGAATACAGCCTCCTGCTATTGATGGAAGGAGCTACAAACTCACATTGCAGAGGACCTGAATATAGTGAGAAGTGAAGAACTGAAGCCATTTTTTGCAGTCTATTAACCACAAGTTTATTTTTTGAGTTGGAGTCTCACTGTCGTTCAAGCTGGAGTGTAGTAGCACAATCCCCGCTCACCGCAGCCTCAGCTTCCCAAACTCAGGTGATCCTTCTGCCTCAGCCTCCTGAATAGTTGGGACTACAGGTATATACCACCATGCCTGGCTACTTTTTTTATTTTTATTTTTTGTAGAGATGAAGTCTTACTACGTTGCCCAGGCTGGTCTCAAACTCCTGACCTCAAATGATTCACCTGCCTCAGCCTCTCAATGTGCCAGGATTAAGGCCATGGGCCATTATGCCCGGCTTCGAGCATAGGTTTCTATAGAGAAAACAAGAGTTAGTCCCAGACTAAGAGTCACTCAAGATTCCATGCTTTTAACCACTCGGCTGTATGAATTCAATATGTTTGTAATTAGTATTTGATATGCTGGCAACTTTCTTCTCTTCTAGCAAAGCTTCATTTCAAGGTCTTCTATTTCAGTCATAGTGTAGAGGGTTAACTGTCAGCTACAAGCTACGTTAGTATAAGCAACTTGCTTGCTCTGATAGATTCTCCCTTATGTCTTTATTTTTTCCAAAGTAAGAAAACAAAAATAAAAACAATTGACAAGAATCCCTGTAGTCTAGCAGAGTTCTGTGTAGGAGGACATGTGACATATTAAACCAGGGTTCAGTCATCAGTGTGGGAAGGAAAGGCACATGTGTCCTAGTTGATCTCTGGGTTGATAAACCAATTACCAATCAATCTTTAACTTCACCTAGTGAACCAACCTGTCTTTCACCAAAGTATTTATGGGAAACAGAAGAAACTATCAACAGGAAACAGCCTTTTATGGTGGAACTAGCCCATTAGGAAGTACAATGTGAAGGGACAGATGCCTCTGCCATGGGAAACTCGGGTTTTGGTCCCATCAGTATGCAGGTGTTTTGTGCTTTTAAGAGAGTTTTGCTTTCATTCACTCATTTGATTTTCACAAGCAGGGAAAAAAAGGAAAGAAAAAAAGAAAGTAATTTTCATAAGCACTTTCAAGGTACACAAAATAGAAATTAAGATTGAGGAAACCGAATCAAGGGAAAAATGAAAGGAGATACCCAACCTTGTACTTTAGAGATGAGCTGAATAAAAGAAATGTGTGATCCTAAACCCTAATTGGTGTTTTTTTCTTCCTGACCTCCATCACCTGTGTATAGAGATAAGCAATCCAATCTTACTTGTTCTTGTGTCTATGGAGGCAGCCAGATGAAAATGAGGCAGGCTAGCACACTAGCATAGAAAAGCTTTCAAATAGAGGCTGCAAAATAGCCAATCTATGAACCATAACTTCCTGTGGATATTGTGTCTGAGTCACACTTTGTTTAAAAATAAACATTATAAAAATATTTAAAAGTTACGAGATTTTCTGTAAAAAAAAAAAGGGGGGGGGATTTTGCCCAGGTGCAGTGGCTCATGTCTGTAATCCCAGTGTTTTTGGAGGCTGAGATGGGAAGATTGCTTGAGGCTAGGAGTTTGAGACCAGTCTTCGCTACATGGCAAGACCCTACCACTACAAAAAGCATTTAAAAATTAGCTGGGAGTGGTGGCATGCACCTACTCCGGTGGCTGAAGCGGGATGATCACTTGAGCCCAGGAGTTCAAGGTTGTAGTAAGCTAAGATTGTGCCACTACACTCCTGCTTGGGCAACAGAGCATTACCCTATCTATTAAAAAAATTAAAAACCTGGACTTTGTATTCTCTTGAAAGGTAAGATGTAGAAACACTGGGCTCAGTCATATGCCTATTTGTATAGTAACAATATGCCAGAGTGTGAAAGAGGCAGTCTTTTGGAATGGTCAGCCCTTCTCCAATTTCCTAGTCTCCACCTGGCTAAGTTCTCCCTATGGTATCTGATCTTCATGCATCCCATAGGCATGGGTGTGCTTGTGTGCGCGCACACACACACACACACACACACACACACACTCACATCTTGAGGTTCACTTGTATTTTCCTGGGAATATATTACTTTATTCTACAGTTGTGAACAACTTTTCCTTTCACCTCAATATGAAGACATGAGGATAATCTCACTCATCTCTGAAAAACAGCCTACATGCTTCTTCATTTTGATCCCAACCTGAGCTAAGGGGTTCCCATAAAAGATAACCCCTGAAAATTAGGTAAGATTTAGTTGAGTGGAGAAAAAAAGGTAAAGCCATTTCAGGTAGACAACATATGCTAAGCACAGGTAGAAAGGCTTGCAACAGAATGTGTATAAGAAAAAATTTACTACTCAGGTGGCTGAGGCGGAAGGATTGCTTGAGCCCAGGAGTTCACAGCTGTGTTGAGCTGTGGTGATCATGCCAGTACACTCCAGTCTGGACAACAGAGTAAGAACCCAACTCACATACATACGCACAAAGAGGAAATTCAAATCAGCTACATTTACTGGGGAAAAAGCAGCAAGAGTTAAGATCTGACAGATAAGTGGTGTCTAGGTCACAGAGGCCTTGTATGCAATGCAAGGGACAGTGACAATTATTTTTTTGGACAATGGAAAAAACAGTTAACAGTATTAAGCAGGGATGAAGTTATCTAAATAGTTAAGGGTATTAAGCAGAGGATGAATTTATGCACATGATAACATGGTAATATTTGCATTTTTAATAGATTTTCTGGCGGCTACATAAAGGATGAATTTAGTGGCAGACAAAACTAAAAGCAAGGAGATCATTTGAGAAGCTACTGCAAGAATCCAAGTAAGAGATCATAAGGGACTCATTTGAGAAATCCTACAGGAAGTAAGACCAGTAAATCGAGAGATACATTATTTTGACATTTATCGAACACTAATTGTGTGTAGAATACTCTGGAAGAAACTAAATATCTAGTCCAAATTTCTATGTAACGCTTCAATCTGCTTCAGAGCCTTCCCAGTAAGTGGTTCCCAGTCTCTGATTGGACGCTAACAATGACAGGGAGCTAACTGCCTCATGCCATAGTCAATTGCCACTTTAGTTATTACAAACTACTTCTTTACATTGCTTCCTTATATTGAGTCAAAACTCCCTTCCCCAGCCTCCTGCCCCACAACTTCTGGTTGTGTCCTCAAGCTGAAGTCACGAAGCTTAATCTCTGTGCTGCATGACAGCATTTCAGGTATTTGATGACAAGAATCATGTTTTTCAAAAATTCTCTCCTAAGAACTAGATTCCATAGTTCTTTGTAGGATTCAACACATCCTCCACCCTGATCCCAGCACACAGCTTGTTCAAATTCTACCATTATTTAAAGTCCAACTTCAATGTCACCAAAATGCCTCTGTGTCATGCATGTATCTATGAACAGACTCCAACTTCCCGTGTTTCTTAAAATGTAGCACTGAGAATTTAACCCCATCTTTCTGAGTGCTCTAACCAGTACATATTTGAGCAAGACTGTCTTCTGTGCCACCCTTTCCATTTGAGGATATACTGCCATTACTATTCCCTTAATGATAAGAAAAGGCCAGAATGTTCAGTTGGGGTAGACTGTAGAGCATCATCTCACAGTTTATTAGAAATGCAAATTCTCAGCCTGTGTCCTAATTTGAGTCAGAATCTCTGGGGGACGGGCCCAGGAATCTGTATTTTAAAAATCTTTCCGGACAATTCTTACACATGTTGAAGTTTGAGGTGCACTACTGTAGAGGTCTTTGCCCAGGTACTTACAATTAAACTAAATGTTTCTTTTTCTCTCAAATGTGAGCTTAAGTAACCTTTCTAAGGACCATAGACAATGTCAGCATAATATGTGCATCCTTAAATGCTGGGGGAGGGAAACACCCTTTAGCTAATTAAGTTTTGCAATCCAGTGGCTGTGGGAAATATTTTTTTTAAAAATAGAAAGAGAAAAAGAAAACAAAACAAAACAATATGCCTTTGGTCAATCCATTACAAAGAGGACTGAGCCGCTGACCTTTTCATTCTGCCTGTGCTGTGTGCGCAGCAACTCTGTAACCTTTTCCAGCTGGAATAGAAAGTTCAATTAAGTTTGTTGGCTCAGAAATCTGCCCGTGTCCCGGAGAGCAGATTAGGCACTTAGGGGCTGCAATTATCCATCTGCTGCTTCTGCAAAACTGAAAAGAATGCACACGTGCCGTACCTATCTCTGGGCATATGCAGAGGCGGATATGTGCATATCTGTATGCATGTGCACATGCGGGGGCTACAGACAGGCAATGACTACAGCTGAGAAATTCAATCGTTTCCAAATCTGGGTTCTTTATGCACTGTGTTGGTGATGATTTTTAAGTTAGACAAGAGCTTGATAGTTGGGACCTGCCCAGTTTCTGGCCACCACACTAATCCTCTTGTTTTAACTGAATCTTCCGACCGGCGCCTTGGATCTTTCCTAGGTTTGAGGGCAAAGCATGGCCTTGGTCATGGGTAGGGGCATTTGCAGAAACTGCTTTCAATATCCAGGACTAAATATCAAGCCTGCCTTGCTTGAGGAAATAATATATGTAGTGGTTAAGGTTACTAGTTATGGAAGTTGTGTCTGAATATCAGCAATTCACAAGCTGGGAAAACTAGAACATGTCCTTTTAACTCTCTGAGTTTCAGTTTCTTCATCGGTAAAATGGAGACAACAGCCTTAACTTCATGAAGAAGTTGTGAAGGTTAAACAAAGCAGAATATTTAATTATCTGGCACATAGTCTGCACTGAGTAAATGGTAGCTGCATTGTTAATGATATCATTGAGAGTTGCTCTGATGTTAGGTGGTGGTTTTAGTGACTGGGCCTTTAAATTCTTCCAATACCTGGGACACCACCTTCCCTTGCCTGGATAATATCTCTAGTGCCTTACTCACTCTAGGATTATGCCCTGTCTGTTCTCAGTGATGTTCTCTGAATTTCACATTCACTCTAGCATGTTTTAAAGGCTATTCCTGGAAGACCAGAAAAGTTAGTTTTTAAAAGTGTAAATTAGAACAAATCACTCTCCTCACTCCATCCTGCTCCCCAGCATAAAGCTCTCCAATGACTCTACATAGTATTAAATTAAAATCCAGGCTCCTCACAGTGGACTTTCAGGCCTAGTATGATCTGGCCCCTGCCTAACTTCATTTTGTATTCCTTGCCTTCTGGCTGGCAATGCTCAGAATAGAATAGCCTTTTCTCTGGCCCTTAAACACACCCAGATCCTTCTTGCCTCAAGACTTTTGCATAGCTGATTTGTCTGCCTGGAGTGCTCTTTTCGTAGACCTCAGCATCTTTGGCTCTTTCTCACTATTTAGTGCCACCTCCTTAGAAGGCCTTTCTGGATTTCTGTTTCTAAATTAGTCCACAACTGTCAACTTACTCTCCAGTCACTCTTTATCCAGGCCGATGCTTTATCTTCTTCATAGTTCACTTGTTATTTACTTGTTACATATTATCTATCTTTTTGCTACTAGATTGAAAATTTCTGAGAAGAGGACTTGTTTTGTTTTGTGCAACACTCTATCCCTAGCACTAGAAATGTCCCTGACATATAAAAGGTGATTAATAGATTTTGTTGAATGCATAAACTAATGGGTCTAGCCCTGGGGTTTGAAGCCCTTCTTTGATAACCTTTGCTTGAGTCTTAGATTGTTCTTCACTTCTGAATTCTGTGTTGCTTGGCTCAAGGCTCACTTCTTGCTCGATCTCCCCAGTCCCTAACTCACTAATAGTTTATTTGCAGTTATTTGTCTGTTTCTAGATTGTTTCCGATGCCATGATTTGTGTGGTAGTTTTGTCTTCTTCACCTTTTCCCACACAAGTGCCTGTATGCCAAGCACAAAATCCACTCCAATTGGCATGTCTGGAACAATATTCTTAATAAAGCCTAAAATTCGTAAGAAGGTAAGATTTGCTTCTTGCCTATCCCTGAAGCCTCACCTTCCCCATGCTGTCTGAGATGCAAAACATACATGGACGATGAACTGACCATATTTGATCATAGAATGCTGACCCACAACCTCTGCAGGATCCAGCCAGGGAGGCCAAACCACAACCTCTGCACAATTGATGCAAAATGGTCAGAACTTAACCATTATTGCCAGCTTCCTTTATTTGTATCCCCGCTTCCAAGTCAAGACCAATCAGAGAAAGCCAAATATGTTCTCTAAACCAATCTTTCAAGATTCTCATCACCAACTTCTCACACCAACAACCTCCAATCAGAACATTCCTGAAGATTCACTTTTCCCCACTTTGAGCCTTTCCCACTCCCCTACCTGCTTTTGAGTCTGTCAAACAAAAGTGACATTGACTGACTTCCTTGTTATAAAAAATTCTAAAACAAACAAACAAATAAAACAACAACAAAAATTCCCCCAAACAAACAAACAAACAAACAAACAGAAAAACCCTCTATTTCTCATTTGGGTTGTCTTCACTTATTTCCACATGCATGTTCTGGTTATCTATTGCTGCAAAGCTACTCATTGCAAAATGCAGTGGCTTAAAATACTTTATATTGCTCATAGTTTTGAGGTTAAACATTTAAGAAGGAGGCCAGCTACAGTGGCCTGTAACTCCAACACTTTGGGAGGCAAAGGTGGAAGAATTGCTTGAGCCTAGGAGTTTGAGAACAACCTTGTCTACATAGTGAGAGCTCGTTTATACAAAAATATAAAAAATTACCTGGGCATGGGAAGCTAAGAAGAAAGGCTCACCTAAGCCCAGGAGGTTGAGTCTGCAGTGAGTCTTGATCAAGCCACTGCACTCCAGCCTGGGCAACAGAGTGCGACCCTTACCAAATAAATAAATAAATAAATAGAAAAGCTCAGCTAGGTGACTTTTCTTTTGCCCAACCTGGCATCAATTTGGGCATATGGGCATGGGGGATCAACTTCCAATGTGCCTTCTTCTTGGTGTCTAGCAATTTAGTGCTCTTTGACTTTTGTTTCACTCCATGATGCTTTATCCTTCAGAGCCCCAGTATGTGATACTCCTAGACAACCATACTACTTAGATGGAAGCTGACTTCCAAGAGTCAAGAAACATAAGCTTCCAGGCCAGTTAATAGCTACTCCTCAAATAGCCCACTGTCCTGTCCACTACATTTAATTGATTGGATCAATCACGGGGCCCACTGCGGTTCCAGGAGGGTGGGGATATAGTCTCCATAATCCATCCTTAATAGAGGAATGACAATGTTGTAATACAGAAAAGCATGTGGGATAGAAGATGTTGCTGCAGCCATCTTTGAAAATACCATCTGTCATGTTTCCTCTTCTTTTCTGTTCTCCAGCTACACTGGGCTGACTTTGTTATCACAAATACATGATGTTCAGGATCTTTGCAAACACTGTTACTTCTGCCTGGAATGCCTTCCCTCCCAATCCTTGTCTAGTTAAATTTGACTTGCACTGAAAATTTTAGCCACAATATCACTTCCTCTCATATCCTCAGGGGAAACATTTCTTGATAACCCCCTTCAAACTCCCACACAAACTAAATCAGATCTCTTCAATTTTCTGTCTTAATAGCATTTGTCAATGTTTTGAATTATAATCTTGTTCTTAAATTAATCTCCTTTGCTTCTCTTCCCCACATGTAGATATATGAGATTCAGGGGACAGGGTCTGAATTTGCATTCCTCAATATTTTACCTCAGTGCTAAGTACAGTTCCTGACACGTAATAAGTGATTAATACATTTTTGTTAAATAAATCAATGCCTGAACTTATTGTTAGGGCCTTGATTTCACTGAAGAGGTGAGTTTCTGTGGACTTAATGACATCAAAATGTAAAGATCTTTCAGCAATTGTTGTGCTTCTCATTTAGGCGTTAGTGAGTTCTGACCATCTAGTGAATGCTAATGGCCCGAGTTCAGCCTAATACAGTGAAAATGGCCTTGACTTTATCTTCAGACGAACCCGGGTTTGAATTTTTACAGTTACTACTAACTGTGTGAATTTAGGGGATTTATTTAACATTTCTGACCCTCCTAGTTTCTCCATCTGTAAAGTAGGATAATGATATATGCCATGTAGAATATTGAAGTTTGATGATAATCACATAGCAGTAAGCACCATAGTTGATTCAATAATCACCCAATAATTTAAACTTTGTACAAACAAGTGAAAATACAAGTTTTAGCATAATGCCTCTCTTTTTTTCTTGACCCAATCTATTGCCACTGGATGATGTAATTTCTGTTTAATACATGATATTTCAGCTTTAGTGTACTTAGTGTGCTTGTTAAGAAAACCAGTAAATAAATCACTGTTAGACTTTTAAAAAATCCAAATTGACTTACATTAATTAGAAAAACAAAGATAAAAAATTTTGAAAGGGGTTTTCTAATTTGAGGAGAATATATATATATATTTTGAGAATAACTGTTATGCAGAAAAGCTAAGTTGTTTGGAAATGGCAAAGACATAACTTAAAACAAATATTCTGGTATTAGTGATTTAGGTTGCATCAGACTCCATAGAGAGTTTTGTACACATGCCAGGTACCTCACTTGTGTGACCTGTGAGCATGTTCCCATTTTAAAGGTGAGAAAATGGAGGGCCAGGAAGAAAACAGTGCAGCTAATAAATGGTAAAGCAAGAATTTGTATCCAATTTTGTGTTAGCTTTAGCAGGTGCTCTTTCTACTCTGAATCCTCTCTCAGCTTGTTCTAGCCATGAAGAGATAGGCAAAGTAATAGAGAGTTCTCACAGCAGGGAAATTAATTTCAAGTAGCCTTAGTCATTGCTGTCAAACTCCCAAGCCCCGACATGGATTAGCGACCTGTCCACTTCCTTCTCTGAGAGGAACCACCCGTCATGCTCGTGCATGACCAGGGTGGCACCCCCAGAGCCTCTGCTAGTTCTGCCATCAGACAGGACGTGTCTGAAAAGAAGAATTTGCAGCTGACTGTTCTGCCATTCAGGTCCCCATCTGTGTCAATTGAGTAATTTATGGATGTACTTTTTCCTGCACTGCAAAAAGATGCACAGGACCTTTGGAAATAATTCAATCTCTTTTAAGGAAACACATTTGGGAAAATTATTCTTAATGCATATGAGTAAGAGGTGCTCAACCCCCAACAAATATTTCATGCAATTATAGCAAAGATGAGACAGTGACAACCAGTGACCATCAATCTTTTCCAAGATCAATAATAACTACAGAACATGAAATCAAGCCTAATCAACACCCTGTGATTAAAGAACAGGGCTTCTCTTCCTTGCTTACAGGGTCATAGTCCTTGAAAGGATTGGCCTGGAGTCCTTGAGATATTACAAAATGCAAAAATAAACATAAAAATATGGGCTTTAGAATCAAGGAGTTCTGGGTCAAATGTTATAATTATTGCTTCACAATCTTTGACAAAATGATACAATAATAATAATTAACACTGTACACATTTGGGGGTACTATGAAGTATATCATTTCTTCTGCCTTATTTAAGCTTTATAATATATCTGTAAGGTATGCACTAGTATACCCTCTTTACAATAAGGAAACCAAGTCTCTGAGAGATGGGTTGGCTTGTTCAAGGTGATGTTCACAGCATTGACAGAACCATGACTCAAATTCAGTCCTGTCTGACTAAAGCTTTAGTAATTTTCAAGTTGGTTCTACATTAGAGTCACATAGGGAGATTTAAAAAAAAAAAATTAATGTTTGGATTTCACCCACCTCACAACACCCGAACCGTCCTCCTTTCAGGGTGGGGATTCAGTACCTATTATTTTAAGCAAATGTTTTTTGATAAATTATAGCAACATACAAATGTGTACAATGAAGTATAGCACAGTGTATTATCACAAAGCAAACACATGTATGCAGCACAAAGTTCAAGAAACAGACCATTATCCATACCCAGAAGCACCCTGGGAGCCCTCTTGTGACCTTTTTTAGTCACTACCACTTCATCTGCCCCACAGATAATCACCATCCTGACTTACAAACAGCAGGGATTCATTCTTCCTGTATTTGAACTTAACATAAATGGAGTCATACAGTTGACAAGCTTCTGGGTCTAGCTTCACATTACATTTAGAGATTCATCAGTATTGCCGAGAATCTCAGTAGGAGTTCATTCTGGTTGCCATAGTGCCTATTGTTGTGTGAATATCCTACTATTCATGTAGCCAGTCTGCTTTT
Source organism: Tarsius wallacei (assembly GCA_963574415.1). Taxonomy (NCBI): domain Eukaryota; kingdom Metazoa; phylum Chordata; class Mammalia; order Primates; family Tarsiidae; genus Tarsius; species Tarsius wallacei. Next base: position 17,428 of record CAUYQG010275749.1, on the reverse strand, counting down.
GATAGACATCTTTCCCATTCTTACTATTATAAGTAATAGTTGTACTAACATTCTTGCATAGATCTTCTGGCTTTCATAAGTGTTTGCTTTATTGTTGAGTGTCTACCTGGGAGTGGAATCACTGCATCACAAGGTATATGTATGCTCAGCTCTAGTGGATCCAGGCGTACATTCTTTTAAAAATAATCAGATGATTCTGATGCACAATGAGGGTTGAGAAATCCTGCATAAAACTCCATATCACCTCCCTCATTTAAAATTTAACTGATTTTGCTTTCTAGAACAACATAATAAAGTAATAATAAAGTTCTAGATAAAATATTTTGTCATCTTACTAAAGAGAGCCCTGTCTCCTCCCTCTAATCCTATATCCGATTCCCCTGATCCGGGGATTTCCAACCTTTTAATTTCTAAGCCTCAAAGGCTAGCTGGTCCTGGAAGAGGAAACAGCCTGGAAGCTTGTGCCCTTTATTCTTGGAAGCAGGAAGATTTTGCCATTGCAAAGAAGAGGATAAATCGAATAGTATCATTTTTGGCACTAAAATCTCTTAGACGCTGTAGACCCATGAAAGGAACCAATGGTGTTAGGAGAGATAATAAACACACAAAGTACTTAGTGCAGAGGCTGGCACTCAATAAATGGTGCTGTAATTATGATTACGATTATTGCTATTATCAGTAGCAGCCACAGAAAAGAAGTGAATACATGGCAGGACTGTATATTCTTCATGAAGCAGATCTGTTCAGTCATTTCTGAATACTCAGATGTATGTCATGGGCCAGACTCTGTATGTGGCACAATGAATTCAGGAAGGAACAAGCCAAGCTACTTAAAGGCACTCACTGTCTAGAAGGAGAGGACCAACCCTCATTTTATTTCACTCTACTTCTTGGCCCACACTGCACCTCTGAGCCCATTCTGTCCATAAGTGTCCTATGTAGTAGAGAAGACACACTTAAAATGGTGGGTGGTTCAGAAGAAGTCCATCCCCACTGTTCCTGGAATGCAGGAAAACAGACAACCGAGGATGACCTAGGAGTTGTATTTCATGCATGAAGGAATCTGCACACATTGATATCCTTCCCTAAAACTACATGCTTCAGTCAAGGTGCTTCTGGTCTCAATGAGAGAGAATAACTCAGTTTGGTTCAAAAAAAGGTTAGGAGATGTTTGGCTAAAATGTACACATGTGCAGGTGCCTAGGAGAAACTGCTAAGTCTCAGACAGACAGAAGTGGGAAGCTCCAGGAACCAATGTGTTCCATTTGTTTTAGTCTCTTTGACCTGTTTGCTTTTGGCTCTATGTTTCTCTCTCTCTCTCTCCATCTCTTTCATACTCTCTCTATCCCATGGGTGCCTTTATCTATCTATGCCTTTGCTCCTTTTCCCTCTGTCTCTCCTAGATTACTGTTTACTCAGAGTTTCTGTTCTCCAGAACTTCAGCTTGCACAGTTCTTTGATTTGCAATGGTCCTTAAATCTGTCTTGACTCAGCCTTAGGGTTTCTGGGATTCTACTGCCCCTGTACATTTGCAACTTTCTTCTGAGGCTCTTTATTCAGGCTTCTAAGATCATCTTATGGACTCAAGTAATCTTTTAGTGCTAGCCACTTGAATCACAGGTATATGGTAGAGTGCCAACTTGGACATTATCGGCTGTAGCTAGGAGAAGAGAGTTGCTTCATCTGATCTTCAAACTGTTCGGCTACAAGATGGGCAAGGCTTTTAAAATATGTGCAATATACAATGAAGCACAACTAAAAAAACCAACAAAAACAAAACAAACAAACAAAAAAACTGTTAAGCTTCAGAGTCCTAACATCTGAAACTTGCTTGGTGGATGGCCAAGGGCTCCTGGAAGGCAGACATTTTGTGTTAGATTTCTTTTAATACTCAGCAATTGTTTCATAAGCCTCAGTAAGTATTTTTGAAATGAATTAATTTATATCTCAGTACTCCATTTCTATAATAAGTGTGGCATCTCTTCATTTTTCAGTTCTTGGAGTTTTGTTCTTTCACTTAATCATTCAACATATATTTATTGAGTGTCTATCTACTTTGTGCAACATACTATTTTATATATTTAAGATTTAACAGTGGATATTAAGTAGTTCAGAACCCTGCCCTTGTAGAGTGCTAAAAAGAAAAAGTAAGGTAATGGGATAGTGAGGGGGAGGCTTTACTTACTTATTTTAGGTTTATCAAGGTATATTTGACAAATAAAAATTGTATATATTTAAGATGTGCAATGTGCCTTTTCCCAGCTATTTTTTACAAATAAAAAATTGTGTACATTCAAGGTGTGCAATGTAATGATTTGATATATGTATGCATTGTGTACTGATTACCACAATTAATCAACATGTCTTTCATTACACATAATTAACATTTTGTTTGTGTGTGTTATGTGTGTGTTTGTGGTAAGGACTCAATATCTGCTGTCTAAGCAAATTTCAAATAAATAAAATAGTATTATTAGCTACAGTCACCATAGTGTATGTTAGATCCCCATAACTTATTCATCTTATAAATGAAAGTTTGTACTCTGCAACCAACATCTCTCTATTTCCACCAACCCAGCCCCTGCTAACCAACATTCTACTCTCAGTGAGTTTCAGCTATTTTAGAATCCACATATACATAAAATCATACAGTATATGTTTGTCTAGTTTATTTCACTTAGCATAATACCTTCCAGTTTCATCCATGTTATTATAAATGGCAGGGTTTTCTTCTTTTTTAAGGCTATATAATGCTCCATTGTGTGTATATACCACATTTTCATCAGCTATCCATCTGTTGACAAATGTTTTTGTTGATTCCTTGTCTTGGCTATTGTGAAGATTGCTGCAATGAACATGGGGGTTCAGGTTCCAGTTCCTCTCAGCTATATTCTGAGGGCAGTACTGCCTGCTCAGGGACCCACTGGATGGCATATTCATCTATGCTCTCAGAGGCAGGCCCATAGACCTCTAGCCTATTTAGCCCACTGTGGATCTTGAAGGAGCCCAGCCATTCTTCTCTATCCACTCCCACACACATTGTAGAATGATTATTATAGTCAAGCAAATTAATATATACATAACCTTATAGAGTTGGAACATTTGTGAGTATATGTGTGGTGAGAGTGTTTAAGATCTACTCTCTTAGTACATTTTAAGTATACAATACAGTATTATTAACTATAGTTATCACTCTGTACATTGGACCTCCAGAACATGCTTCAGTCAAGGTACTTCTGGTCTCATATGAGAGAATAACTTAGTTTGGTTCAGAAAAAAAAGGTGGGAGAGGTTTGGTTAAAATGCATAGCTGAAACTTTCTACCCTTTGACCAACAGAGGGAGGATATTTTAGATAGGGTTGCTCAGAAATTCTAGTTTGAAGAAGAAACATTGAGTAATTAATTGAATAAATGTGCAAAGACTTGCACAAATCTAGACAGGGAGGTTTTCATTTAGAAGAAATAAGCAACAAGTGGAGATAAGCACTTACAGGTTTATAAGACAGCAAGATGGTGTGGTAACCAGGCTCCAACAGGATCCCCAATGATCCTTGCCTTGGGATATTTCTTCTCTTGTACAGTTTTCTTCCACATAGATTCAGAGCAAGTCTGTATGATTAATAGAGTACAGAAGAGGGACAGTATAACTTCCCATAATAGATCATAAAAGGCACTGGTGATTCAGCCTTGGTCTCTTGGATGGTTCATTCTGGGAGTAGTCAGCTGCTATGACATAGGTACACACAAGAGTTCCATAAGGAGATTCTTGTGGAGAAAAACTGAGGCCTTTTACCAAGAGTTCACACCATCTTGATAGCTATGTGAGGCAGCTACATTGCTAGTGGATGTGCCAGCCTCCATCAAACCTTCATGTGAAAGCAACCTTGGATATCTTGACTGAAACCTCATGAGAAACTCTGAGCTAGAGTAGTCCAGTTAAGCTACTCCCAATCTCCTAACCCACAGAAACTGTGAGAGATTCTAAGTATTTACTGTTGTTTTAAGCCTCTATGTTTTTGGATAATTTGTTTTGTAGTAATCGATTGTAACTACAAGGGGGCGGTGAGTGTAAAGGAGTAAGCTATGAAGGAATGTGGTAGATTAGGCCAGAGAGGAAGCACGTGGTGCTATTCTATAAGGTTTTGTAGCTTCTGATGGGGAATTTGTATTTATTCTGAACTCGATGGAAAACTATCAGTGGATTTTGATCACAGAAGTGGCATTAGATTACATAGAGATTATCCAGGATACTGTGTAGACAATTGAACTCAAAAAAGTGAAAATGATGGCACAGAGACCTGTTAGAAGGCTGCTTGGTTTGTCCAAATAAACATGATAGTAACATGAACTCCTTAGGCTCTATATGAAAGATAGACTCGATGGCACTGTCTGATAGATTAGCTATGAGATTTGAGAAAATGAAACATCAAGTTGAATTTTAGTGTTTTTATATCAGCCACTGGGAGAAAAGGGTGTCATTTATGAAGATCAGGATCTTCATAAGTGGTGGTGGTGGTGGGAAGAGCAGATTTGAAGGTTGGAGAATGCAACAGTTGGAGATCAGTAAGAGGAAGAATAGGCAGTCATGAAGACTGAGAAGGGATAGTCAAAAAAGGTAAAAGAAAACCAGAGGAGTACGGAGTCCTAGGAGCCATGGGCAGAAAGTGCTTAAAGAAGCAGGAGCAGACCATTGCCAGGCCATTGTGGCCATTGCCTTGCTAAGCTATGGTGTGGCCATGCTTCTTTAGCTTTGGCCCCTTCTCCTGCTTTGGTGAGGTGAATCTCCTCTTTCTTGCTCATATTTACTGTCTAAATAAACTATATTTTCTAATCTTAAAAAAAAAGCAGGAGCAAACAACTGGATCCTTTTCTGCTGAGTCTTCTAGGAAGAAGAGCTATGAGAACTAACCACTGAATTTGCATGATGAAGTTTGCTGCTATCCCTAGGGATGAAAAAACATTGTCTTGCATATATCCTTATAAATTCATTAGACCCAAAATATATTTTGCTAGGTCTTCCTCGTTCTTGTGCTATGAGAAAATAAATGCAACCAGTACCATTTGTCCTTTAATTTTGTGATTCTCCTCAGTACACTGACCTATAAACAGTGCCTGAATTTTCACTCTTGGTGAGTCATAGTTAGTAAGAACATGTCTTGCGTTGGAGATTAGGAATCATAAGTGTATATTGAAGAAGGAAGAAGATGAAGGGCCCAGGTGGGGCAGGGGCTTCATAGTAAACTTATGATTTGATCCTGTGAGCTACAGGAACCATGCAAAGTTGTCCTAAAGGTATTTGATATTTCCACTTTGTACTCTATCAATCTGCTGGCCAGCAGATCAGAGAGTCGTTGAGGTAAGAAGGTGATACTAACTGCATCTAAGATGCTATTGTAACAAAGCAGGATTTGAGTTATAGAGTCATTACTATAACTCAAGAATGAATCAAAGTTTTTGCTAAAGTTTAGGGATCTATAAAAAGTCTAGTAAGTAGAATGGGGGTGATGCTTTCAGAGGATTTGTATGATTAAGGAAAGAGACACAGATTCACGAAAGTCTCTTCCTTCTAGAGTAGAGAATTAGAAAGTCCAGGCCTATTGTAAATTCCTCACCTCAATTTCTCCAACCAGAAAAAGTGTTGTGCCAGGCCCTGAAATGTTATCATAGGCTTCTTTGAAAGAAGTTAAGGGAGCTCCTGCTTCCCGCATCTGCAAATAGCCATCCCCTCTCAGGGAAAGGAGCTATTTATGCTGATGAACAAAACAAACCCAAGAAGGAAATGAAGTATGTCCCTTCCTCTTGTGCAACTCTACATCTTTTTCATCTCTTTAGAACTTTGAAATAAGATTATGTATGTAAGGAGTTGGCACTTACAGGGTGCCCGACTACCAACACTTATCATTGTTGATGGTGTTTGCCTTCTATTCTAGGTATCAGTGTATACAACTTCTTTTCCTTCCTATGCTGAAAATACCTTGAGGGGAGGAGTGCTTTTCATTCACCATGTATTTCCAAAGCCTAATGCAGTCTCTGTCACATAGTGAGTGCATGGCTTAATGTTGAGTTTAAATGTAAACTCAGAGGTTGCCGCTGAAGTTTGACAGTTTTTGCATTGCTTTCCAAAGCCCATAGACTTAATTAACTTCTGACTTCTCAGGGAATGCTGAAGCAATGTGGCCATTCATTCATTCATTCATTCGTTTATCTGGTGGATACTGGCTGGTCATGACAGACATGGCACCTAAGTGAACAAGAAAGTGGCCCCTGCTCTCAGAACTTACAGTTTAATGTCATGTTTCCCCTGCCAGATTCACCTTGAGTACTTAAAGATAATATAACTCCCAGGACCAAACTTCCATTCTATTGATTAATAGGGATTTAGAATAGGGTCTGGCGGATGGCATTTTTTAAGAAATCCAAGTGATTCTAGGATAACCCCTTTTATGGATGGATCACAGAGTTATGTCAGAAGGAATGGAGTATGGCATATATATTATCCTTGATTCTACAACATACTTTGGAACCTTGAGGAAGTCACTTAACCTATCTGACCCTCAGTTTCTCCATCTACAAAGTGAGAAAATGTCTCTCCTTCCTACCTCCAAGGGCCAATGTAGGGAGAAAATGAGATAATTCATACCAGTGAGCTTGGTATATTTTACATGTTTCTACATAAGTCATAAATTATTGTTATTAGACATTAACTGGTGTTTAGGACTTACATGTAGCTGGGCCTTACTAATTTAAAAATACATTATTGGAGCACATACCATGTAAAAGTTAGGGTCCTTTATCTCTCTTGGACTCTTGATAAGGACTTACTAAATTGACTGTAAAATTAGTGGCTGATGACATTTTAATGTAGTACCTCTGCAAGTACATTTGCATTTAACATCTTGAGGAAAATCATGAAATAATATAATTGATAATAATAATAGCAGTCATTTTATTGAAATTTTACAGTGCGCCAAGTGCTGTGCTAAGCACTTCAGCTGGAGTTGAAAAGGATTTTTGGAACTGTCTACAAGAGGCCACAAATCAATGTATATTTGATCATATTTTTAACCTTAATCATATTTTAAGTCAGTGCAACTAAGAACAAGACAAATTTAATAGAGATATAAAAACTATAATATCTATTATCTCACAGAAATTTCACAGCAGACACCACTGTCATCCGCTTGAGTTCTGGACTTAGGTTCAACCTTCCCATTTCACAGATTAAGAATCTGATGCTCAATGGGGTTACATGGCTTCCATAGAATCACTGGATCTGTATGAGTGCTCTGGCTTTTATATGAAATTGCCGCTTCCGCTTAGCAGCCATCAGATTCTGCAGTTCAGTCAATTAACCTGTTGCCTCAGCCTTCCACCAAGTCATACGTTGTGGGCCAAGTAAGCACCCTCCTTCACAGCCATGAAATGCCATGATCTCCAGCCCTCGGTATCTCTCAGGAGCCTCCCCTGGGTTCTGTATCTTTCATGTATTCTCTTCTCTGCCCCAGTGTACATCACAGACAGAGCAATGTTCCGTCTGCATAAACTCCTGGCGTTTCCCTCATGATCTCCACCTCACCTCATTAGCCACTTGGTACCCTTTGTCTGGAAGACAGGTTTCTGGCAAGGCAATTTAAGCAGTCAATTTAATTGGAAGATTAGGAAAGACCCAGTGTCTGGGCCGTCATTTGAGAATAGACTGAGCAATGGTCCATTTTAAAGCATATTCCCTGCTCTCAATTTCTGCATATTTTTTCAGTTCCCAAACTCTAACAATTCCAAACTATTGTTGCACCACTGGTTTCTTCCTTTGTTCATATCTCTGTCCAGATACTACCTCTGCAGAAAGAATTTCCTGCAAGTCTTATCATAAATGGACCCTCAATGCTTCCTGGGATTCTAATTTTGTGGTGAGTTGACTGCTGACCTCTTATATTTGCAATTTTAAAAAAGTCCATATCCTTTTCCATGTGATCTGGCTGCTTCTCACTCTAAAGGGGATGTGGCAGACAGACTGTAAGATGGCCATGAGTCCCACCCCCTCATGTCCACACCTATGTGTGATTCCCTCCCTTTGAATGTAAGCCAAACTTGTCTTGTTTCCAACCAATAGAAAATTATGAAGGTGATGGGATGGGATCACAATGTGAATGTGATTATGTGATTATATTCTGTTATGTAAGATTTCATATTGCTGACAGACACTCTCTGTTGCTGGCAGTGAAGAGGCAACTTGCACTGAAGAAAACAAGTGGCCTTGTTGAAGCCCATGCCCTGGCAACATCTAGGAGCTGAGCAAGAAACTGAAGTCCCCCAATTTAAGTGAGCTTGGAAGCAAGTCCATCACCAGTTGAACATCCAAATGAGAACTGAGCCTGACTGATACCTGAATCATATATAGCCTTACAGAGAATGTGATTAAGTCTGATCCAGACACTTGACACAAAGAGACTATGAAATCTTAAATATACACTGTTTTAAGTTGTTTGTGGTAATTTGTTGCAATTCCTAGAAAGCTAATAGGGCATACTTTCTCACTCTTTTACTTTGGTTTGGCTATATAGTTTGCTTCACCCTATAGAATTTGGCAGAAATGCCATTGTGGCAGTCCTGTGCATGAACACTAGAGGTCTTAAGTGCTTCTGCTTGCTCTCTTGAGTTTCCACCATTATCAAGAGAAGCACGTGCCTATGCTAACCCACTGGCTCTATGAATAGGAAAGGAGAAATGGAGAATAGATGTTCCCCAGCTAAGTCCAGCCTAGGTTGGTCATTCCCCAGCTAACCTGCAGATGTGCAAGAGACACACACTATTATTGTTGCGAGCCACTGAGTCTAGGTCAATGTGATTCAAGGGATATCTGACAGAACTGAGACAGGAGCCTAAAGTTTCTGATTCTTAGTGAATTTTCAACTGCATCACATTGCCAGAACAAAGTAATCAGAACTAATGTCTGATATTTACATTTGCATAATGCTTAATGGTTTGAAGATTCAATCTGGGATCTAAAGATAAGAGTTGTGGAAGGGGTTCTTTAAAACCCTTGAAATTATGTACTAAGCTTTATGTTTTGCACATTTTGTGGGAGAAATCATCAATAATGGTTCCTCATATTTTAAAAAGCATCATAACACCCCACCCATTTAAGAATCACTGATACTAACAGAGAGTATTATAGATACGAATCATTTTCTCTCTTGTTAAGTCCAAGAAATGGTGTAGTTCACTGAAGAAATGTAATTCCCAGACCCAATTTAGTTCTCTTCTGAAATCTTTTAAAAAATGTTATGGATTAGATTTTTGTGGCTTTCAGACAAGGCAGCATTTCTTTATACCCATGCATTTTCTTTCTCAGTTTAAAAATAACAATATTTCCCTAAGGATAATGATTCTAATAAAGATGTTTTTAAAAATCTCAGCACCAAGGCACATTAAGAGTGCTAATTCTCTTAAGTTATTTCACTTCTATCTCTGAAACACATTATTTTTCTCTGTGTGAGCATGACAATTTGGTATAAAGCATCTAACCCCACCTTTGCTCTTTTGTTTTCTTAGTCTCTAAGTTGGGGCAATCATAACTTTCTTGACAGAATTGCTATGAGGGTTAAATGAACTCAGATGTGGAAACATGTTTGGCACATAGAAAGATCTCAATAAGTGCTAAAAATCCAAATATATTACATTTTCTGCGGTCTCTGCTCAGCTTGCAACTCTTCAACATACGAAACCCACCTCTCTGTCTCAACATGGTCACAAAAAGAGTAGAAACAATGATGTTTGTTGACATTTCATCAATGCTTTTCCCTTTGGGAGGAGTATTATTATATTATTATATTATCTATCTGGATCTGTGACTTTGGAATATAATTAGCTGTCGTGGTGGTAAACACATTGAACACGGAAGAATCCAGGATGATGTAACAATAAAAGTAACAATTAGCATTTTTCTTGTTTTGTTAAAGACTTAGAGTCTAAGAGGCACTCAGAGAATTCTCAAATATTAAGGAGATTTAAAGATAACTAATCTACTTTTCTCCACTCCCGTAGAGAGTGCCCTAGTCCCAGCCATCAATCTATCTCTTATCAAGAGCAATTAACTGGCCTCCCTCCCTCCAGTCTTGTTCCCCTTTAATTTATTCTCTTCGCTGAAGCCAGAATGCTCTCTCCAAAATACAAATCAGATATGTTCTCTTCAAGGCCTTCAGTGGCTATTCAACAACTTTAGAATAAAGACTGTATTTTATAATGTATACAATGCCAGGCACTGCCTTGTGTCTTACTCAACCCGTCTTCATTCTCTGCATCTGACAGATTAAATTTCATCTAGTTCTTTCAACCATTCCCAACTCTATCTAATGCTGGTGGTTGAGAGAGTTCAGTGCATTTTATCCCTTTATTCTATGCCTGAGCTCCGGAGGCAGATAAAACTGACAGAGGCTGTTGGGATATTAGCTTTTTAACTGATAATGCTATAAGAGAACATGGCTTCATGTCCATTAGCCAAGGGTCTTCAAATCCTTATCCCTGACTCGCCCACCCCATCCTTGCTGGAGCTGAGTGACTGTGTGCTTTTGACAACGGGGAATTTTCCCTGTGAAAACTGAAACATGGAGGGGCAGAACAGATAAACTGTGAAACTTTGGGGGTAGGTTTCTTAGATTGGATACAAAAAGCACAAGTCACAAAAGAAAATAAACTGTAAGTTGGACTTCATAAAAATCACTGCTCTTCAAAGAACACCAGAAAAAAAGAAAGAAAGAAAAAGAAAAGACAAGGCACAGTCAGTAGACAATAGTTGTAAAGATGTATCTGAGAAAGCACTTGTATCAAGAAAATATAAATAACTCCTACAATTCAGAAATAAGAAAATAACAAACCAATTAAGAAATGGGCAAAAAATGTCAACAGATATTTCACCAAAGAAGAGAGATGATGACAAAAAAGCACTTGGAAAAAATGCTCATCATCATTAGTCATTAAAGAAATATAACTTAAAACCACAATGAGTTATCACTGTATACCAATTAAAAGGAGGCTTGGGGGTTGGGTCTAATAATATCAATAGGAGAGGATGTGGGAAACTGAGACTCTTTACATTGTTTATAGAAACAAAATTGTACAACCACTTTACAAAACAGCTTGTTTTTAAATAAACATGTACTTATTATATGCATTAGTTTGCTAGGGCTTCCACAACAAAATACTACAGACTGGGTGGCTTAAACAACAAAATTTGTTTTCTCACTGTTCTGGATAATAGAAGTCAAAGAGCAAGATGCTGGCAGGTTTGGTTTCTCCTGTGTTCTCTGTCTAAATACTTTTGGCTACCTCCAAACACCTTCACTTTCTTAGGCTCCAAAGGTTGGAGCTTTGGCATATGAATTTTGGGGGAGAACACAATTTAACACCGTACAATTCAGAAATCTCACTTTAATATTTACCTAAAAGAAATGAAAACATATATTCACACAAATACATATTTGAGAATGATTATGGTACCTTTATCCATAATCAAGAACTGGAAACAACCCTAATGCCCATCAACTAATGAATGGATAGACAAACTGTGAGGCACCCACACAATGGGCTTCTACTCAACAATAAAAAGGAACAAGCTATTTATATAAGCAAAAACATAAATGAATCTCAAAAGCATTATGCTAAGTGAAAGAAGTTAGACACAAAAAGCTACACATGGTATGATTCCTTTTATACAGCATTCTGGAAAAAACAAAACTATGGGAACAGAAATCAGATTAGTGGTTGCTTGGCACTGGGACTAAGGGAGGGAGTTGAACAGAGGTTCATGAGGGAACGTCTGACAATGGAAGAAATATCTATACTTTATTGGCAGTGATGTTTATATGACTTTATATGTTTGTCAAAACTCACCCAATCATACACTTCCAAAAAGGTGAATTTTGCTGAAAGTAAATTATATTTAAATCAATCATCTCTTAAAAATCAGCTTAAAAATAAAAAGACAGGAACTGATTATGAACCAGAGAAGCTTATGAGCTTGCTCAAAATCTCCCAGGATGTTATTTGTACTGGTTCAGCTTTAACTCAGCACCTTGTTCTTAGTATAATCAATGTTCATTGAGATGCTAAGGGAAAAAATTATAATTGTTCTACCATATAAGCAAAGCAAACCCATTGTGTATCCTCTCAAAGAAGAAACAACAATGGTGAGACTCCACTGATGAAACCACTGCCCATCAGAGTCACCATCTGCACTGGCGCCAGTTTTGCAAAACTGTGGTCCCGAATACAGCAGGACCTTTGAGAAGAGGACAAGTTGATCTGAGAAACTGTGACCTTAGATTCCACATTTGAGACAGTCATATAAATTTTATTGCTAAGCTGTCTAATTTCTCCAAAGGTGATGCTGCATATTACTGGGTCTCAGTTTCCTTGCACTTAGAAAGTGTAAATGTCTCAGAGCTAGATCCAGTGTTTGCTTGAAAAGAAATAATTATGGGCAGCATTTTTTAGATGCTTACTATATGCCACCCACTGCACTAACAATTTACAGATATAATGAGTACTTATTTCATTTCTTCAACAATTTTCATTTTTGGAGGTTAGATATCTAACAGAGCAAGCTAAAGAGGTTGACCTATAGAAGATATAGTTAGTTATCTTCCCCATTCCTTTCACCCTCACCAGTTTAGTGCTCTCAGTTTGACTTCCAACTTCCTGAGATCTTTCTCTGTTGAAACCTACCTTTTCCACATATGCAGCAGAGTGGAAATAGTCCCATTTCACAATAATTAGCAATAATCCCAGCTCTCTGACACCTTGGATGAGATTACTCTGAAGTCTACACTGTACACCAGCTTCCAGAATTTATATAAGGAGTTTACAGCTCAGACGCCCACCCTTTATTGACTGTCTTCCTTTTCCCTGTCTCACTTCTCCATTCTCCTATTGTGGGGTGTTTCCCCCCTAACAAATAAACTACTTGTGATCCAATCCTTACCTCCTGATCCGCATCTAAAGTTGCCCAAACTAAGAGCCACAATGGTATCTGGAAGAACTACTGCTGCAGTAACCATGAGAAACTTTACTCAAAGTAGGCTCAGAGATCACCTGTAGAATTAAAAAAAAAGTAAGCTCAGAGATCACCTGTAGAATTAAAAAAAAATTTTTTTTAAGTAGAAAGAATGTCCTAAATATCAGAAGGATGAGAGTTTATGGCAAGTTGTAGTGCAGAGAAAAGGCTTTCTGGAGGTGGTGAGAATTGAGTGCAGTATTTAGTCATGAATTAGAGTCTAGACATTCCCTTAGTTGCATAGTAGAAGCATGCGGCTGACTTGTCATGGTTAAGGGAAGAACACAGTGATGACACTGGTCAAAGGGAGCAGGTGCAAGGTGTAAGCCAGGGCCCAAGGTAGACAGATTGAGTCTGTCTGAATGTTTAGTTTCCTTCCACAATACTACCTCTCTAAAAGTCAGTCCTCTTCTTTTTAGGAAGTTGACAGAAAGCAAATTAATTACATAGCCTGCTCATATGATAGTATCCGATGAGGGGCCTCAGCTCTATGAGTGACACGGAACTCCTGGCTTCTATGCTGTGGCTTGAATGGGCAGCAGCATCTGGAAAAGGCACTGGTTCAAACTCTAGGAGCAATTTCTCCATCCTAATTTCAAAGAGATAAACTGGAGCAATGACACATGAAATGTGACTACTTTTGTGATTATCATGGTTAGTGGTAGAAGACTACTAAATCCTTAAGCTTGACTCTTAGAGAAGTGACCTGCTGCCAATGTCAAAATCATACAATGGAGACCATGATTGTTACTTCTCAAGTTAAAGATTTTTATAAGCTGATGCATATAGAGTATCAAACTGAATACTCAATGGATACCACCAAATTTCAGTCTAAGGATATAGGGGGAGGTGCTAGACTTGGCAAGAAGTGGGCTACATCTTTCCCTGAGTGGTGTCTTTCTACTTATTCTACTCAAGGGCTTGAATTCATTATGAAGGAATATCTATCCTGAAGCTTCACACTTGCAGAGCCCTCCCAAAACCCAGAATTTTGTATTCATGTTTGTCTAATTTTTGTTAAACAGGACTTCCTCTCCCTACTGGACAAGTTTCAGTCCCCACTATCTGGATTCACTTTTGGTTAGGAATGAGGGCTCTTGATCGGAGCACTCACTGAACTCACAGCTGGAGTCCAGGTGAAGCTAAAGAAGTGAATTATGATCCATCAGAACCATCCTCATAGACTCTCTGTACTTTCTCTTGGTCTCTTCTTTCTTCCTCCATTCTTTCTCTCCTCCTTGGCTCCCTCCATAATGGAGTCAAAGAATGTCCTGACAGGGAGAGAAGCAAGTTTTACCTTCTGATATCTGACAGAAAGAAAAAAAATTGCTCAGTGGCTGGATTAGGCTAGAACTTAAGCTTCCTGTCTTTCAGTTTAGAGTGCTATTCTCACACAGTTTCCTCCCTCCCTCCCTTCTTCTGTCCCTCCCTCCCTCCTTCTCTCTTTGCCTTCTTCCTTCCTTTCATTTATTTCCTAGAGATAAGGGAGTTTTTTTTTTTCTAAAAGGAAGTCACTTCATGAAAGTAGCCAACAAGGGACAAAGAGCTGTCTAGATTTTTTGGCGTCCTGCTCTGGGATTCAATTGTTTTCACTGGCCTTTTGTGCTCTTAGTTTATGAAAAATCAATAGTTTAATATAGAAAAAAATCCCCTGGCTATCTATTTAGAGCTGTATTGTCTTCATTGCAGGACTCTGTCTCTGCCTGCCTGCCAAGAATCTCTAACTCAGAGTGTCTCGTGTGGCATCAGCCCAGCTCTCTGGAGCCAATTCACCAGACGCAGCATGATAGTAATAATAACGTCAGAAACAGAACCCAGACACGTGTTCATGGTTGAGCACTTCTCAGAGGCGTTTTGTGTATGATGGCTTTCATATACATAGTCAATACTTAATCAATGTTTAACTAAATTGCTTCAAATTGATAGTTACAGCACCCAAATAGGATGGAATTTGTTTAAAGCTGCTATGTTTTGGGTGGCTACTGTATATACCACAATTCATATTAACTTTATTTCCTCTTCAGTGTGTTCACTTCAGGGAATGGTTATTATTCCCATTTTATAAGTGAAGAAACTGAAGCTCAGAGTTTGTATAACTTGCCCAGGGTTGCTATGAAAACATAGCTATTATGGTAGCGTCCCCAGTATCTTGATGAAGCCTGTGTTTTCACTGCAGAACTTTAGGCTTCCTTTCCACATAGGATAACACAGTCAGGAGAAACTTCATGCTGATCTCCTAAACAGCCAAGTTTTGGATTATTTCCCTTGTTCTTTCCCCAGCCCCAGATGTCTTATTCTGTTTTGGCCACTATACCAAAATATCATAAACTGGGTGGCTTATAAACAGCAGAAGTTTTTTTTCTTACACTTCTGGAGACTGGACAGTCTATAATCAAGGCAGATTCAATGTCTGGGGCAGGCCTGCTTCCTGGCTCATAGATGACATCTTCCAGTTATGCTCTCATAGGGTAGAAGAAGCAAGGCGGCCCTCTGGCTTCTGTTTTCTAAAGGCACACTAATTGTGTTTTGGGGGTTCTGCCTTCATGGCCCAATAATCTCCCAAATACCCCCCTCCTATTATCATCTCATTGGAGATTAAGTTTCAGCAGATGAATTTTACAAGGACACAAATATTCAGGCCAGAGCACCAGACAACAGAAGACTCAAGTAAGTAATATGGACGTGGAATTGGAATGGAAGGCAATAATTCCTTAGGCTCTTCAGTGACTCATCATCCATGCTCTGACTCAAGATGAGGTGGGCCAATGGGTTCCCTCTTGAGGAGAAACTTTTGGGCTTAGGAAACTCAGAAAATGAACCAGTTGTTAGCTTCTTCAGGTGCTGGAAAGTTTTACAAACATTGTGGCTGGGGCAGTCTTCACAATCTAGGCTCAGGATGAGACAGCAGAAGAAGCTTGAGGGTGAAGGAGAAGAAAGGGAGCAAGAAAAAAGGATAAAGGCTGTGTATGTATGTGTGGAGGGAGAAAGCAGAGAGAACACACCAGTCCCTCTACTCCTCCTGAAACTTGATCGTTCAACATTTCCTGGAGTCCTAAGGAGATAGAACCTTTGATAGTAACCGTATTCCTTGCTTCCTGATAGAACCAGAATTAAGAAAGTCAATTCCAAAAATGTTAGTTGACCAAATTCATGGAATGAGTTAGTTGTAGAGTCAGGAGAACTCCAATTCTCTAACTCCAATTCCACTAACCTGGGTGCAGCCTGGAGGCCATGTCTAGCTAGCTCTTTGTTTTATAAGTTTTATTGCAGCATAGTCACATCTTTTTGCTGACTTATTATCTGTGGTTGTTTTCAGGCTACAATGGCAGAGTTGTGTAGTTGCTACAAAGACAAGATGACCCCAAAGCCTAAAATATTTGCAACCTGAACATTCGCAGAAAAAGTTTGTTGTCCTCTGTACTAAGCCCAAGGTATTCATACATGAGGGCAGAACTTGTGTTCATAACTGAGTTCATTTTAAGGATTTGCAGACCATGGACTTCCTTGCATCTTTAGAAATATCTTCACACCCAACATTAAATATATTTTCTTAACACTGTTAAGGTAGAGTTACAGTTGACATACTGTTACATTTTAGAGATATCTAATTAAACTCCTGATTTTTATTTTATAGATTGCATTCGTGTGTGTGTCTGTGCATGTATACGTGTGTGTGTGTGTGTGTGTGTGTGTGTGTGTGTGTGTGTGTGTGTGCTGAACCCAATATTTTCTTCTCCCTCTTCCCTCTGGAACTCATGGACTCTTGCAAATTTCATAGGTTTCAGGTTATATCTATAGGCTCTTGTAGATGAAATGCCCTGGCTCACAGCAACTTAAATGTCACTCTTTCCTTTTATTCTCTCCATTCTATTGTTCTTAACAACTTCACTGAGGCACAATTTGCATGCAATACAATTCAATGATTTTACACATTTTACATTGAGTCATACAATTCAATGATTTTTAGTAAACTTGCAGAGTTGTGAAACTGTCACTGTAATTCAGTCGCCACCTGATTTTAAGGCAGCATTAGATGTTACCTTGTAGTATACCTTTCTTTCTTTTTTTTTCTTTTTTTTCTTTTTTTATTTTATACAATTTTTTTTTTAATTGTGATATTGAGGGGTACATTTAAGGGTTAGGTACAAAATATGTCTCGTTAAGGCGCCCTTGTTGATAAGAAGTGTCCCCCCATCCCCAGACAGGTATTTACTGCCATTAATCCCTTCCCCTACCCCTCCCACCCCCCCATCATTTCCCACCACTGTCAGTCATTTTCTTGTGGTAATACGTTGGGTGATCAAGGTCTACTATATGAGTGAGAACATGTGATACTCAGTTTTTTGTTTCTGTGAGAGGTCACTCAGTATTATAGA